>JAJKFI010032425.1:0-63522 GCA_029204185.1 Lerista edwardsae | reverse complement strand
GTGAGATTTGTGCCAGGGACGTCTTTCTGACTTGACAGGTTGGGGGGGAATCGGTCTCTTAGCCCCTATGCCGCACCAGCAGCCCACTGATTTCTACCCCCCCCACCCCCCATGCCCCAATGAGCAGTGCAGGAGCCTCATTCCACACTCACCGAAGGATGGGTAGGAGATGCTGGTACAGTTGAGCTCGTCGCTCCCGTCAGGGCAGTCCCGCCAACCATCGCACACCAGCTCCCGCGCCCGGCACTCGCTGTTTCCGCAGGAGAATTCTAAGGGGCTGCATGTTTCTGGGAGGGGGGGGCGGGTGAGGGGGCAACAGAGAGGACAGCAGGACTCATGGCTCTGCACATGCTAAGCCTCAACCTGCCTGCCTGCATTGCCAACAGAAGGGACGACCATCTTTCCAGTTACCTTTTCAGGAGATCCCAGTTCTGCTCCAGGATGTGCCATCTTGGCTTTGTCCCCCCCCCCCAAAAAAAAATCCCACTCTGCAAAACTGAGAGGGTCTCCATGCATTTATTTTTACAGTTTCGTCGCAGTGGAAAGGGGAACAGAGGATCTAATGCGTGCGCGCAGATGCTTATTTAAACTTCAACATACTTTGTTTTCCACTCCCCACAGAGTTGCCATTGTGCTCCATCCAACATCCACACTCCCAGAATCCTTTGTTCTTTATACAGTACTTTACTGCAGACACGAGAACCCCTCATGACCCTTGACCCAGGCGTCACTGGGAGACAGTTTGCAAACTGCTTCGTGTCGGCCTTTGCCCATTAACCTGTGCGAGGCCTGAACAGGAGCAGAGGGTCTACCAAGTGTCCTACTGTAGAAGGGCCCCATGAAGTGCTGAGATGGGTATTTCCAGAACTGAATTTCCCTGAAGGAAAATTCGAAGGTTCAACCTCAAACGAACGCTTCTCATGCACCTATTCTCCAAGTCCGTCTGCCAGTGAACGTCCTAAATTCATCACGTCTGGAGTGACGAAGTAAAAGGAGAAGCTAGCGGCTCACAGGACTGGCTTGGAATCAGATGTGAGTTGCATTTATTGTCTTACGACATTTTGCAAGCTCTGATGCTGCCCGTGTTGTTGCTGGGGAATTGGGCCCCCCCCCCCCCCCCCCCCGGGGGGGCTTTGCATCAGTGGAGGTAAGCAGTAATTATGGAAATAAACAAAGACAACCCCCTAATTTTTTTTTTTTTTTTTTTTTTTTTTTTTTTTTTTTTTGGGAATAAACAAATGCGCTTCTTCTCAAGAGAGACGGATCAGCACAAAACCCCTTTCTCAACTCCGGTCACATGTTTCTGAGAGCTGCAGCTGAGGTTCTCCTCTAAGCTCCATTGCTGAGAGAGTCTGAAGAAGACGTGGCAAGAAACAGCAGCTTCACTTCGACTGAAGTGTCAGCGCTTGTGGCTGCAGTGATAGGTCAACTCATCTCTAACCCCGTTCCCCCAGCCACGCTGCGCAGGAAGTCATAAGAGGAGGAAGTTTTTAATTCAAAGTGCAGTAGCCCGAAAAAGCCTCAATAGCACTTGGCCAGCGCTTGTTGGACAGGTAGATACTGCAATGGCATTTTATTGCACAAAGAAAAAAAATCACAATTATTATTATAGGAGGACAACACAGAAAAGACTGCAAGGAAATGATATGCCAATATTGTCATCTGGATTCTCTTTAGAAAGCAAGCAAGCAAAGGATGGCAGTTCTAGAGAAAAAGGACAGTGAGGAAGCCTCTGGATCTCACAGACAAATGGAGCAGAGGGCACGCTGGCCCATTCTACCTCCCCTGGCGTTAAGCAGAGGCCTCAGGTGCCATCATCACCTACTTTCGGTGGTGTTGTGGGCTCGATAGGTGGCAAAGAACCCATCTTCCGCCACTCCCTCATCTGCCACAAACAGGACCGTCATGACGTGCTTGGACGAGGTCAGAACAGGG
This sequence comes from Lerista edwardsae, assembly GCA_029204185.1. Lineage (NCBI taxonomy): Eukaryota > Metazoa > Chordata > Lepidosauria > Squamata > Scincidae > Lerista > Lerista edwardsae. Next base: position 61,587 of record JAJKFI010032425.1, on the reverse strand, counting down.
GGCACATCAGAGCTGCAGAACCTGTGAAAGCAAGACAGGGAAAATGTTACCTTGAATGGCCTTCAGAGCCATTGGGGTGGCTTGGAGAGCAAAGCCTCTGAGCCACGAGTGGCTCTGACGGCGAGGCGGGGGAGGGGCCGCTTTACACAGGAGCTCCTGCAAAATGTAGTTATTTCTGTGACAACGAAATAAAAACACACGACACTGCTTTCTGCACTTCTCATTTTTGTAAACAAGCACAAACCCAAAATCTGCAAAAAAAAAAAAAAAGCTATTTTCTAACACCACTGCATTTTGGTCACTGTAGGCTCATTGGGCTGGACCCGGGGGGGGGGGGGGTGTACGGGTGATGACCGTGGCTTCATTGCAATTTCACCTTCCCCATCTGTTCTGGAAACATCTGGGCATTTTGCAGGGAGATGGTGCAGCACGAGAGGTCTGAAAGTGGTACCCGTTGGAGCTTGCAGCACTCTTGGGAATGAGAAGACGCCGTACCTTCCCATCACATTGGTTGTTCCCATCCCTGCGCTGTCGAATATCTCCACAAAGTCGTAGTTGCAGTCCTCCTGAGACTCCAGGCTGAAGTTGTGGAAGTGCAGCTCGATCACGTGGCCGGCAGGTACCGAGATTTTCCAGAGGCAGAGCTGGAAGAGGCAGAGCTAGATGGATGGGGAGCCGGCTTGATCCCAGCAAACCCCCCCCCCCCAGCAAAACCAGATGGCTTTAAGCACGAACAGGGGCGGCCTAAGGCTGGATTTGGGGAGTTTCTGCAAGCCTTTTCACCCTAGCCAAGCCCCAAGATTCAGAGTGAACAGACCCAAGCCCTTACTCACCTGGAGAGGCGGGTATGGCTGGGGGTAATTTGGAGAGAAGAGCTGGCCCTCCAAGCCGGTCAGGGTCCCTCCACATTCTGCAATGAGACAAACACACGATGGTGGTCAGTGGCATTCCAAGGTCATTTGGCACTGGGTTCAACCAGGCTCGAAGCACCACCTACCATTGTGCTTCTGGCTGCAATTTGCTTCGTCCCTCTTGTCAGTGCAGTCGGGGTAACCGTCGCACACGAAGGCTGAGAAGAGGCAGAGCCCCTGGTCGCAGAGTAGCTCGTCCCAGGAACAGTTCTCTAGAACAGACAAAATACCCCAGGAAGGTGAGATGCCAGCAACTCAAAAGCAGCTGGAAACAGGTTCTAACTGTCAGGGCTTCTGCAGTCTGGTAGCTTGTGGAGGATGCGGAGCCCTTGCGGTTTCTCAGGTGGTGTGCTCCTGATGGCTAACTCTTGTTTCTAGACTGTTCCAAACCTGTTTACAGTTGCAGGTTTGCCTTGTGGTTCCTGCCCCAGATCTAGCACTTTCCCATGCCCTGAGAACAAAATCCATGGAGGTGCTCACGTGGCCATAGGTTATAATTAAATGCTCAGATACTTGGCAATCTCTTGCAATGCCCTCCCAGAATGCGTGCATGACACCTTCCTTCTTTTGTTCCTTGTCTGTGTTCCCCATCTTCTAAAGAGCTTTTTCTTAGCACACCCTCCTTGGTCTCTCCAACTGCAGCAGTCATGATAACAACAGTGTCTTCTCCAAATTACCAAGGTTACTCTGGGCTTGCATATAACCTTTGGAAGGAGGTCTCTCTAACTTCTGGGAGAATTACTGTACTCCTTCTCTTCCCCTCCACATGTTATTTAGCACACTTACGTACTTTCACTGGGTGCAATGGCCCGATACCAGGCCGTGAAGCCCGAGGAAGCAAAGCTGTCGTCCGAGACAAACACGACCTGCAGCCGGCTGGTGTTGGTGTTGATTGTTGGGGGGGCCACGGTGCCACAGTATCTACGAAAGGTAACTGGTAAATAAAGGGGCCAAGGGAAACAGCCGGCATGTTCCCAAGGACCCTGGAAGAGCAAAGGCCTAGCTGCACAAAGACTAGAGCCCAATCAATCAATCAATCAATCAATCAATCAATCAATCAATCAATCAATCAATCAATCAACAGGTACTTATATACCGCTTTTCAACACAATTTTCAACACAACTTTTTCAACACAACTATCAGAATCCTTAGCAATTTAAAATCTATTTTTTCACACACTGATATTCCCTAATATTAAAATTCACAGGCAAGAGTGAAGAGCAAAACTTTTTAAAAGCTTTCCAAATTCTGAAAGAGAAATTAAGAAAAATTGGATCATAATTGGATGATCACTGGGAATGGCATACCGCTGACAAGTCAACTAGAAGGGTATATAGTTGGCTTATAGTTGAACTATATGGTTGACTGTCAGCCATATGGTTGACTTGCCAGCTATATGCCCTTCCCAAGCCCAGATAAATGGGGAGGGGTGGGGAAAGCAATGGTGAATCCCCAAACTCTCCACTGAGAAGCAGTGCTTGGCAAGCAGCACGGAGATCTCTTGCCTATAAAGTTGCTGTCGGACTCAACTGAAACTTCTCTTAAGTTTTCCACGCTCGTGGTACAACCTATAAGTCACCACTAGGGGGAGATGTTCACAAGAAATACTGGGAAATGAGAATTCATTACATTCTGCATGAAATTACCTTTCTGATGATATGTAACATGATGGTAAAGCTAAAGGTAAAGGTTTCCCCACGACCGGATGGTCTAGTCGTGACCGACTCTAGGGGGCGGTGCTCATCTCCGTTTCTAAGCCTGTAGAGCTGGCGTTTTTGTCCGAGGACGAGCTTCCGTGGTCATGTGGCCGGCATGACTCTACGCCGTAGCGCACGGAACGCCGTTCCCTTCCCACCGAAGTGGTCCCTATTTATCTACTTGCATTTATTTAGATGCTTTCGAACTGCTAGGTTGGCAGGAGCTGGGACAAGCCACGGGAGCTCACTCCGTCGCGCAGTCTTGAACTCCCAACCCTCCGGTCGGAAAGCCCAGCAGCAGCGGTTCAACCCGCTGCACCACCACGTCCCTTCACATGATGGTATTATTCATAGATACAGATTTTCCAGAAGAGCTCCAACATGTTGGCTGCTGGTGGGGTCGTCCCCCCTGAGGGTGTCACCCAGTGTGTTCTGCACAGTGGTGTCATCCAAATGATTTAGGAACAGGTACTCACTTTTGATTGGCATTTGTCGGGGTCTGCCCACTGGAAGTGATGTCATAAGCCGGAAGTGATGTCATGATTGTTGCCATGGATGTGATCATGTTTGTAATAACTTCAGCTTGTGGTTAGTGTTGATTTAACTTCTATTGCTTTGCTTTCTAGAGATGTGTCTATACATATTTTGGTTCAACTGTTCCCTGGTTAAATAGCAGGGCCAGCTTCGAGTGGGCGGGGCCAGCTCAGCTTCTAGGAACCGGTACTCGCGTAGTGGTGTGTAGTGGGTGCATGACATCACTGGTTCCGCACCCCCACACCCCCTGGTGATGCCACTGACGGTGGAGTGGCTCCTTACCTGGTGCTCCCGTCCCACAGTGAGGCGGCGTCCTGCTCCTTGTAGATCTCCAGCCGGTCGTAGAGACAGGAGGCCGAGCTCTCAATGTCGAGCACCCCCACCTTCAGCTGGATGGCCATGCCCTCCGCCACCTGAATGTGCCATCTGCACAGGGTATTGGAAGGATAGGGGTCTGGGTAATTGGGCGAGCTGAAGGAGCCTTGGGGGCCGTGCAGGACCCCCCCACACGCTGCAAAGGGAGACCAAAAAACAAGCACCGGGTGGAGTTAGGACCGCGGGACCTCTGCGGCGGGGGCTGGAGCCACTAAGCTCAGTGGATGCCAAACTTTTTCAACTGGCGGCTCCCCTGACCTGCTGGACCGTCGGAGGCGGCTCCCCATTAGGGCTGCAATCCTAGACCACGAGGCCTTATGGACCAGTTCTGTGTGTGCAGAGGCAGATCTAAGGGAGGGCAGAGCTCTAAGTGTTGCAAGAAGCCTCACCTTGCAGTGGAAATCATTCCTCTCCTGCACCGTTTTTGCCAATCCTCACAGGGAAAAGCAAAAAGGCAGAGAAACACCCAGGCAGCCTTTCAGAGGAGCGGGGAGCAGGAGCCTCCTTCCCCAAACGCTGCAGACGAGACCGGTGTGGGGCACATACCCCCAGAGGCGGATCTAAGGGATGGCAAAGCTCTAAGTTTTGCAAGAAGCCTCACCTTGCAGTGGAAATCACTCCTCTCCTGCACCGTTTTAGCCAACCCTCACAGGGAACAGCAACATCTTGGCGCTGCTTACTGGCTACAGCAGCAAGGGAGAGGAGGGATTTACAGGACAGGGTAAGGCTTCTTGCAACACTTAGAGCTTTGCCATCCCTGTAGATCCGCCTCTCTCTGTGTGTGTGTTGCTTCTTGGAAGGCTCCTGCCTTGTTCTGGTGATATTTTTCTATCTATTTCCCCCCCCCCCCTAAATAGGGGGGATCGCAGTAGCTCTTTGCCAGTTAACCGTTTTGTTAAGGAGCTCACACACATCTGACACTTGCCTACCCTGGGCTAGCCTGTTACCTCTTTTTGTGTGCAAACATTCTGACATCTCTGTGCCTCTGTGTGCAGGCAGCCTGCATCCCCAGGAGGGACAGCGACACAAAGTGGGGTTTTTTTTTAAAGAGGGATGCAGTCTGTCTTGATGTGCAGAATCTCCTTTCGCTTGCGGAGGAAATACCTCTGCAAAGGATCGCACGGTGAGGATGTAGTTGAGCCTCTGCGGAGCACCCCACAAAGCGGTCCGTTTTCAGATGGTGAAAAGGAGATTGCACACCACCCAGTGGTGTCATCTAAATGATTTAAGAACAGGTACTCACTTTTGATTGGCACGTGTCGGGACCCGCCCACCGGAAGTGACGTCATAAGCCAGAAGTGATGTTGTGGCAGGAAGTGACATGAATAAAGCCCTTTTTGAGGCCTCAGACAATTTTAAACTGACCCAACAGTTGCAACAGTATTCCACAGCACCCCCAGAACACATTAAGGAGGCCTGGCATCATGTTAAAGTGACACAACGGTTCCAAAACCCCAGAGCAGCTCATTTTTTAGAGGCAAGGCAAGGCAAGGCAAGGCTCCGCTCGCTGCCTGCCTGGCTCTGAGAACGTGCAGGCAACTCAAACATGCAGGAAATTCAAACGTTGCAGGGGGTGGAGTCGACGAGTGGGCGTGCGAATGGGCGGGGCCAGCCATAATCCTAGGAACAGGTACTCGTGTACCCCCATGTACCCCCTGCATGACATCACTGAAGCCACCCCCTGCAAAGCGTGCCCGCGATCCCTCCTTTCGAGTGGGGCCCACGATGGCGGCGGCAGCCAGCTACTCACGGAGTGGTGCCGGCATTGTGGCTCTGGGGGTCTCTCCCCGGGACGGTGCGACTGTAGATCCGGAGCGCGAGGAGGTGGTCCTGGTGATGGGAGGAGAGGTAGCATTGCTGACGACGGTGTGGGCAAAGGACGCTCCCGGGGAGGCCTTGGCAGGAGGAGATTTCAGCTCTGCGGCCACAGAAAGAGAATCGGAAGGGTGAGCAAGGGGAGATGGAGGCTGGGGTCTCAGCCAGGGACAACCCTCAAACCGGCCATTGCTCCAGCCTGTGGCCCTTCACCCCAGTCCCCACCAGTGGTTGCAATGGCACCTTTTCTGCTTCGGCTACCCTTCTCCATTTCCTCCTCCTCCACCTCCTTCTGCCCCCTTCTCCTCCCCCAGGAGAGCAGGGAGGTGGAAGTGAGAGACGTTGCTCTGGGGCGGTGCGCTGGGGCAATCTGGGAAGTGTGTGGGGGGGAATCTGCACACCTGGCAAAGCATTCTGGGCAGGGGGCGGGGCTAGATTTTGGTCCTGCCCCCGAGGAAGCTTGGCCTGGACCATCTCTCGGCTGCTCCAATGGGGAGGACCCAGAGAAGGGCCTCCAAGCAGCTTGGCAGAGTCTTATGAGAGAAGGGTGGTCTTTGGCTTCGTCTCTCCTCAAGCCACCTAGGGCTTGAAAGGGGAAAGCCTGCACCTTGGTTTGGGAACGGAGCAAGAGCCAGGATAACTGTTCGAACACCAGAGAGGTAACCACGTTCCAGGTGCCCAATCCCAGCTAGGAATCTCTTTGCCGCATTCCGTACCTACTGCAAGGGCAGCCTTACACGTAGCGTGTTGCAGCTATGTACAGTAGTCGGGATATTTCCAGTGCATGCATGAATCACGGTGGCCAAGGTTTTCCAGTCTGGGATGGGCCAGAGCTGCTGCTGCAGCCTGAACTGGGGAACTGGTAGAGCTTCAATGGGTGAGCAACACAGAATTGCCAGAGAACCCCCCCTGGCTGCTTTGATCGACGAACGGCGCGAGCCAGGCCCGAATCAAGGGGTGGACCTGACGGGTTGCGGTGCCCAGAACTTACGGGAGCTGACGATGATGCCCACCAGCAGGGCCAAGAGCAGCAGCAGCACCGTGCTGAGGACGGCCACGCAGAACCAGGAGAACCTGCAGTCTGGCTTGAACGACCTGCTGGCCACATCCTGGACTTGCTGGGCTGCGGGCACAGAAGCAGGGCACAGCACCCCTGTTCAGAACTGGAGTGCCAGCCTGTCCTGCCTGGAGACTGCAACGGGCACTGGGGCAGAAGGAGGGCTGAGCATTCATCTTGCAACAAATGGACAGCTGGACCCAACTGGGACCGTTTGGCCCAGTGCTCCTTCGTCACAAAATGCATCCCAAAGAGGGATGAAGCATGCTGGATGGTTTCAGCCCCTGCCTTGGCTGCCTCTTGATCCAGATGGTGGATCAATTAGTGATGCCCTTTGAAGACCCCGAATGGCCCCTCCGCTGTCTCCATTTTGCTCTCTCTTTGGGCCACAACACCCTCCCGCACCACGTTGGCCGCTCTCCCCTGTGGATACCGAAGCCGTTGGCAGAGGGTTTCACGCTCCTCCTGTCCTCCACCTCGGGCGGAATCTCGCCCGGCGTCTCGCCATCCTTCTCGAAGACGGGGTTGGAGAACTCAGTCAGCAAGAACTGTGGCAAGGGCAGCGCAGGAGGGCTGGCGTCTTCCTGGGGGAGACCAGACAACTGTGAGACCTGCAGGTGTGGAACAGGTGAGTCGAGAGGAGACGAGAGCCTGGAGCCGGAGTGAGACTCTGCGTGCCAGGCTCATTTGGGGGACATTGGGGTGCCAGGGCTTGGGGTCAAAAATGGGGGCCCGGGAGCCAGATGAGGGGAGATGGACATTTCCTGGGATTTCAGAAAATGTTTGCATATATTGTGCGGAGACCAGCATTCACATTTTGTGTAACTCTGTAATTGCATGATTGCAATTCATGGAAATTATGATCCCATTAGGGCGCAATCTTTACCTGGAGTAGGCTGGCAAAGTTAGGCCAGCATAATTTGGCCGGCACAAGGGCTACATCAAAGTGCGTTTGGACCACTCTCTTTGGAGTCAGGGAGGATGGCGTGCGTCTGTGTGCTGGCCTCTTTGCCTCTGGGAGTGGTCCAAACATATATTTATTGTGAAGCTTTGTAAGCCACCTTGGGCATTTGCTTCGGCATGGGAAAGGTGGGACGTATATATTTTTTCAAATAAATAAACGTAATGGGAGTAGGCAAACACCCAGCCACCACCACCTCTGCCTTCTGCGGATGATGTTCAGATCATTCCGGGGAGGCTTCCTTCCGACGGGGAAATAACATGCTGGATCCACTCCCGCATATTTTCACGATGGAATAGTTGGCGTTATTTTTAGGAGTCAGAATTCCAGCAAGCTGGCCTTTTCACATTAACCCAGCCCATAAGGCTTAATAACATGTTACTGGTAGCCAGATCCTCCGGCAGAACAAGAAGTCAGTCTCAGAATAGCACGGCATACTGTCTGCGCTTTGCGGTGTGAACTTCCAGAGATCTGGGCGGCAGGTGTGGTGGGGTCTGAACCCCGACAAAAGGCAACTTCAGCAGCTCTCCTATGAAACTTGACTGGGGGTGAGTTGCTCCACCCAGCTCAGTGGCTCTGACCATCAGCCGCTCTCCAGGGTCTCAGACGGGGGTGTTTCCCATCCCACCTGGCAGGCAGGGGCTGTCTCTCTGAGGTTCGGTCCCAGCCACGGTCCCTCTCCCACTTACAATTCTTAAAAGTTCCCTCCTCCCCCAAATCCCCCTGAAACCCACCATTTGCACCCTGATTTCCTGGTAGCAGACCGGGGGGGGGGCACCCCGAGTGAACAGGTGAGACAGGTGGGGCACCTGCAGCTCCCTCACCTTGGGCACCTACCTTGCTCTGATCCAGCGCCTTGGGGTAGAGGATGATCTCGGTGTATTCCTTCATGGTGGTGGGCGAGGGTGCGTGGAACGGAGGCAGGATCCCTGCCCGCCCGAGGCTGCCACATCCCCCTACCTCCTGTGGCATCAGGGTCTCTGCGGTGGCAGCTCCGGTTCCTCACCACATGGGCAGGGGTCCTGCTTTGCTACGGGTGTCCAAGCCACGATTTTCCGTCCCCGTGGCGAGCACTGCCTGCACCAACAAAGCCCATTCCTTGGCAGGCAAGCTTTGTGGGACAAGGGGGCCTGTCAGACTCCCGGGGAATGAAAGAATTTACAGGCATTAAAGTCGCCAGCCTTCCCCCCCCACCCCACCCCCCCACTTCTTAATCCAACTCAGCTGAGGACTACGAGGTCAAAGCCCTGGCATGGACAACTGCCGTCTTAAAGGGGCAGTGCCACCGAACAGTTTCATCTTGCGCAGGGCCTCCTGGGATGCGGGGAACCGGAGAGCAGGGGTCCCAACGGGTTACTGCCAAGAAGCCATGGAGTTCCCATCCATCTGCCACACGGTGGCTGACTGTAATAAACAGTGGCTGCTGTGCTCTGCTCCAGAAGTAGCCGCATTCCTCCACCGAAGTGTTTAATCTTTGCTTGGACCAGAAGCATTCTGGGCCTAGATTTACCCGGTAAGTGCTGGGGCGAAGAGCAGGCCTTTTGTGGTTCCTGACTGGCTTTTTTTGCCTGTTTCCCCCCTGCTCTACTGCCTCTTTTTCTGTCCCAGAGAAGTTCCTTCCAGTGGGAAGGGGTGGTAGGAGTGCCACGAAGTTGGTTTGTCGCAGAGCAATCCCCTTCTCCAAGGCACATGCAATATCAAAACCAGCCCAACCCAACGACAAAATGGCACCCGGGTGAAGGCCATTTTTGACACCTTGTCTATTGCTTCAGCTTTGAGCATCTTATTTTTGGCTGTCTACGTAGACCCAGTTTCAGACTGTTGGTGCATGTTCTGCATGCTCAAGTATTCCCAGACACGGAAGATGGATACAATATTTGCACTCGTGGATTTGAACAGATTTAAACCAGGGCGCAGTCCTAACCAACTTTCCAGCACTGGGTAATGCAGCGCTGAGGTAAGGGAGCAAACGTTCCCTTACATTCAGGAGGCCTCCGTGACTGCCCCCTCCCCAATTGCAGGATGCAGCACATGCCCCATGGGCACACCTATGTCAGTGCTGGAAAGCTGGTTAGGATTGCACCCCTCGTCACCAAATCTTCAGATTGCCTTTTGAAGCCATACGCGAGAACTGCCAGTTTCATCCATCGCTTGCCATGGGAAGGGACGGGCAATTGCCAGTGAATGTTTCTTTTCACACTCTGTTCAAGTAACACACCAGGACCAAAACAACATCTCAAAGTGGTGTGAGCTCTTAACGCTTGATCCTACGGATTAAACAACTCAAGTGTGGGTAATGTGTCGGCCAACTATGTCTTACAGCAGCTCTAAAATGTCTGGTTTGCAGAAAGTTAGCCAAGGACAAGTTTTCGTGTGTGTGTGTGTGTGTGTGTGTGTGTGTGTGTGTGTGAGTGTGCTTGCCTTGCTTGCCACACCAGTTCCTTTATTCACATCACACCCGCCAAAGCAAGTGCCTGTTGCTAGTGGTCTGCATTTTTTTTTTTAGATTGTGAGCCCTTTTGGGACAGGGAGCCATTGAACTTTTTCTTTTTGCCTGTAAACCGCTTTGTGAACTTCTTGTTGAAAAGCGGTATATAAATAATGTTTGATTATCCACAGAGAAAAACTTGTACGTTTTCCCCTTTGCAGCAAACTGTCGCTTGGGTACAGCAGATTTGGACTGGGCTGTGGCACAGGGAGGGGAAAAAACCCCTTTTCTAAGACTGTAAGCCAAACCATGGCTGTGTTTAGAGGAAGATGCCAGGCAGTCTCTTATCCAGACATCCGAAATGCAGATTATTTTAAAATCCAGACTTTTTGCCCCAGGCTTGTTTTATGTGGCGCAGAAGGTCTTGTGCTCTTTCCCACGAACAATGCAGGTAGGCTGCGAGTTCTATTCTCGGCTCTGTAGTGTGCAACTGTATAGACACCGTTGAAAAATATCAGAGAGGCCAGCAGACACCCATATGCATAGCAGTGAAAAGAGCAAGGGGAAATCCAGGGAAATGCTGTCCCAAGCCGTCTGGATACCGGATGTTCAACCTGTCTATGCGTCTAGAGTGTCAACTGCATGCAACCACCGGCATTATGTCCAAGCATTAACTTGGGGGGGGGGGGCAGGAATGGCGGAATCACATACTACTTGATTCAGTGTAAAAGGGGTTAATTCCTAGGGCCCAAATCTCCTACCTACTCCGGCAGCCTCTGCCCCTCCCAAGCTTGGCATTACAGCCTGTTTTCTTAGCAGCGAGCCGCGGTTGCTACATCATGTGCATACTGGGAGACTCTTAATGCACAATCTCCTTTTTCCTGTTAGTAAAGCAGGGAAGAAAGAGGCAATTGTTTGAGGGCTGGATTACGGGGCGGGGGGGGGGAGAGAAAGAACTTGGGCTCTTGTGCTTGCTGCAGGCATCGTTGGTGGCTGGAGAAGTGAGGTTTGGAGGGATTACGCAGAGACCTTGTGCTCATTCCCCCCACCTTTTTAGAGAGGGCCATGGAGAGTTTGCGTAACGCTGTCAGCTGGGTTACTTCCTTTTGTGAGGGGCATCAGTCTGAGGAGGGCGATAACCAGCTCGCCCCTCTCTTCACGGAGATGTGCACACACACAAACACCAACACACGCTGTTCGTCAAGCGACAGGAGGTTTATTTCTGTACAAGTCTCCCTCAGGATTGACAGGAGTCCCTTCCTCTATCCTTGCTTACACAGTAAACAAGCTGTTCAGTCAAACTGAAAAAACAACAACACTGAGACGGGCCTCCTCTCACAAACCCTGGGCATCTTGTGGGACCACCGTGCTCCCCCCTTGCAGGGTCCTTCCTTCTTCCCTTGTGTCAGCCATGTTGAGCGTGGAGTGAAACTGTGGGAGAGCGAGACAAAAACCCCACAAAGTAGCTTCCCTTTGAGTGCCGTGGGGAGCGCCCCTGAGGGAGGGTTTCCACAGGAAAAGGAAGGGATTTTCACTATCAACCAAGGCACTGAACATCAGGACGCCCACTAAGGCATCTAATACTTGGCCTGATTCAGTGTCAGGGTGCGTGTATATGTCTGTGTTTTTAGGTTGCCTCCTTTCTTTGCAGGCAAAGACTAGACCCCTTTGAGAACTTCTTGACAGGAAACCAAAAATTCAAGAGGTGCTTGGCTTCTCCTCACAAGCCCAGAGAAGCCCTGGGGAGGGAAACTGGGCGCCTGTTGAATTTTTTTTCCTGTCACGAAGCTGTTCAAGGACTGCTTTGCCCTGCTGGCTACAATTCGTTCGGAACATGGACTGAAAGGCTCAGGGGTGCGGATGTGAGAAGAGAATAAATAAGGTCAAAGGTTGCACAAAACTATTTGATGTCCAATGGCTGACGAAAAGTCTGTCGTTCTGAAGCTGGCTCAGTCCTTAGCCTCTGCGTGGGGCGTGCTGTTGGCGGGAGAAGTCACCGCCCTCCCGCGGTTTGTGGCGGAGGGCTTGTTCGCGCGGAGGACCACAATCCAACCCAAGCGTGTGGTTCTGGAAAGCCGTGACCCTCCCGAGTTCAGCTCAGTGCAAACTGCCGGAAGCCTTTCCGAATGGGTCTCCTTTCTCCAGAAACAGGGAAAGAGAGTGTGGGTGTCTGGGTTTATGGAGGGGAACCTTGGAGAAACCAAGCAAGCCATTTTCTTCAGGTTACACCTTGTATTCCTTCAAAGGAAATGTCTGTTCACGTTGAATACCTCAGGCTTTTTTCCCCTGTGGAGGGTTTAAGGCACTGTTGTGGAAGGAGACAGGTAAAAATTCATCCAGTGCAAATCCCCTTTGTCAGCGTCTGTAAAAATCCAGCTCAGAAGTGCTTTGGGGTTTAATCAGGGGGAAAAAAAAAGAGTCTCTTCAGGAATAAAAACAAAACTAAACCAACAACCATCCCTCAGAACGTGAGGGGATATCAGGAAAAGCTGCTCTAGATCCTCAGCTCAGGAAGGAGACAAACTTGCACACCGTGGGACGTTGCCCTTCGTGAAAAAAAGATGACCTCTCGTTCACACGCAGCAGGGGTCCGAGGCGGCTGGTGGAGCCATTTCATCCTCCAGTGTGAAATCACGGCCTCCTCCGCCGCCACGCGCCTCGTCCTGGGCAGATAATGTGGAGTGGGCACACGCAGGTTCCGTTCCATTCCGTGCCGTCTGTCCATCGATACGCCATTCCACCGCTTTCCAAGTTGCAGTGCCCAGTGGCCATCTCCAGATGGCGCCATTGTGTGTGTGTGTGTGTGTTTGTGGGGGGGGGGGGGGAGAGAGAGAAAAGCAGAGGCATTTCCGAGGTCTGGAAGGTGGTGGCTCCGCTCCCAGCTCCCTTCTCCTCCGGCTTCAGCCCCCCAAGCGGGGTGGCATTTGGGAGAGAGAGTTGTGTGGATAAAATGGGACAGACAGGCTCCTCCCCCTCAAGAGCTGCTGTTTATGGTTTATTACACACCAAAGGGTGGGGTGGGGGGAAAGGGGATCAAAGAAAGAGAGAGAGGGAGAGGAAAAAAGAAAGCTGCCATGCCACCCCTCGCAGCACCGGCAGCGGAGCGGTGCCCCTGCCCTCCACTGTCGGTGTCTCCTCCCCGGAGTCTGAGAGGCTGCTGGGCTGGGCTACTCTTCAGCTCCGAAGCGGGATCAAGGCCTCCCCGTAAAAGTCGCCATCTTTAGTCAATGCTTTATTAGGACTTTCTTTCTCCCTCTTTTTTTTTTGGCTTTTGTTTTGTTGTTTTTTTAAGAAAAAAGAAAAAAGAAAAACCCGGCTTAGAAAAATCCCTCGAGAGTCACCAATTGTCCTGGGTGTCATTCCCCACTGCCTCCGTCAGCTGCTGCTGGGCTCTCCCCCCACTCCTCGGGGATTGGGGTGGGGGAGAGCGGAGGGGAAGGGCCAGTGGAAGCTACATGCGTGAAGACGGGCTGGCCAGCTCGTAGAAAAGCAGGTAGGCATCGCTGCTGCGAACGTGGCTCGAGGAGAGGGGCGTCACCCTGCGGGGAGGAGGGAAAAGAGACGTTGGTGGGCAGCGAACACCTTGGACAGAGAAAAGGTCACTGGGCCATCTCTGAGGGCACAATCCTAACCGGCACAGTTAGTCCAGCAATGACTTAGACTTAGAATAACTTTAATGGCATATCAAAACACAGTACAACATAGTAACACTAAACACCAACCAGAAAAATTTAAGGATTCACTAATAAGGCACTCTCAGATGTTGTTATTCTGAGCAAAAATATAGAAGAAAAGCAACATTGCCCAATCAATACATAGACTAAAACTAGGATGGCCTTGATGACAGTAAAATCAATCAATAATAAAAACTAGTTAAGATTATCCCATACATATTCTCTGGCCGCATTACATTTTACAATACCGCAAAGAAAAGTAGCTAGGTGCTTTAGCATATTCAGATCAGTCGACATAAGAAAGAATTTAAGATTAACTTCCTCCATATGATCAAATTTCAACTGTGACATATTAGAATGAAAAATCTTGTGGGCCGCTGCGTGAAAGGGGCAATGGAAAAATATATGAGGTAGTGATTCTACTACCCTCATCTGACATGGGCATATTCTATCCTTATAAGGAATGATGTTATATCTGCCCATCAATACAGCCGATGGGATTACATTACACCGTACTAATGATAGTGTCCTTCTTTCATCTGGATTAGTCAGTAAAATAATATAGTCAGGTATTTTCCCTACCACAACTGGGAGGTTCCAGTATAGAAGCGACAGTCCAGCAATGTTTGGGCAGCACAGGTCAGTTTGGACCACTCGAGTCAGAGCGGCCAGCACACAGACGAGCGCATTCCTCCCTGACTCCGAGAGCGGTCCAAACAAGCTTTACGGTGGCTCTTGCGCTGGCCAAACTTCGCTGGCCTAACTGTGCCGGCCTCACTCCGGGTTAGGATGGCACCCTCAGAGAAACTGGGAGCAGCGGGACAGAAGGAGGCTTTTGCAGAAGACAAGTCGAAATGAAAATCAAGCAGAAAAACTTGTACACTTGCACTTTGCTACATGCCCACCATTCCAACATCCACTTGTTGTTACATCCTAGCAAAGGTTCCTCTGTCCTGCACCCTCCTCACAGTGGCCAACCAGGCACTTCCGGGGTGCCCACAAGAAGGGGGTGAAAGTGACGCCCTTCGGCCCCCAGCAACCAGTGTTCAGGGTTAAGAGTGCCTCTGAGGCTGGAAGTTCTACTTAGCTACTGTGGCCAAGAGTCGCTGCCTGAGCGATCCTCCTCTGTGCTTTTGCACAATCCCCTTTTAGAGCCGTCAGAGGGCCAGATTTACCGGGAGTCGTTGAAGACGTGCCACTCTCCCGACACGGGGTTCTTGCAGTAGGCTGTGTAGTGACCTCCCATGGTGGTCCCGCTGTGGTTGGAGACAGCGTACAGGTTGTAAATAGCATGATCTGCGGAATGTGGGAAGAACAAAGCCAGACACAGTCGTGATCAGTGATGTCATGCAGAGGGTATGCGGGGGTACTCGAGTACCGGTTCCTAGGATTACGGCTGGCCCCGCCCATTCGCCCGCCCACTCGTCGACTCCGCCCCCTGCAACGTTTGAATTTCCTGCACGTTTGAGTTGCCTGCACGTTCTCAGAGCCAGGCAGGCAGGCAGGCAGCGAGCGGAGCCTTGCCTTGCCTTGCCACTGAAAAATGAGCTGCTCTGGGGTTTTGGAACTGTTGGGTCACTTTAACATGATGCCAGGCCTCCTTAACATGTTCTGGGGGTGCTGTGGAATACTGTTGCCACTGTTGGGTCAGTTTAAAATCATCTGAGGCCTCAAAAGGGGCTTTTTTCATGTCCCTTCCTGCCACGACCTCACTGCCGGCTTATGACGTCACTTCCGGTGGGCGGGTCCTGACACGTGCCAATCAAAAGTGAGTACCTGTTCTTAAATCATTTAGATGACACCACTGGTCGTGATCATTATTCTGTTCCGGGATCAGAGAACCTAAGAGCCCTGCAGAGGATTTTGCCACCATTCCTGGACTCCTGACAGGATGACCAGGGCTGCAGAGAGACCCGGGACACGCATGCTGTATCCTGACTAACAGCCCGCGTTAGTGTTTTCTCTGGGTCCCAAGGAAGGAATTGATGGCACATTACCAAGATCTGTTTCAAACCGGCTTAACCCTTAGAGGGTGTCCATACCTGGAGGTTCTACTGAACAATTCCGGCCTTGCAGTTGTGCCAAGACAACATTCTGTCCCAGAATGCCTTGCAGGGACATTGCTGCGTCTGCAAGACTTACCACCCTTTCAGCCCCGCTGCTACTGCATTAGCATGGCCCCCATTCCCTTCTCTTAAGCCTCCCCTCCTCCAAATACTCACTGGAGCTCTGGGAAGCAAATTCCCGCAGATCCAGGTCCTTGAGTGGGAAATTGACAAACGTGGTGAGTTTGCTGGAGCGCATCCTGGCTTCCGAGAAACGCTTCAGGTCTGCGGCGGGGAGTTAAGGAAGAACGAGAGCTGCAAAGAAGGGCTGCGGAAGGGCTTGTCTGGTCCTCATCGCTAGGGCAGGGATCTGAGCGTCCAGGGCAGAGTCACCCCAACGCCATGACATCACTGCTGGGTTCTCCCTGGAGGAGGGAGTGCTTGCTGGGGGGGGTTCGTGCCCGTTTATTCCCCTGCCTCCACAGGAGGCCCAAATCCGCCAGCATTTCCTCCGTAACTGGGGTGGAGCGTTGAGCTGCTATCGGGCCGCCTCCTGGCGTAGCGCTCAGGGCAGGTGCCCGCACTCAGAGTTACGCCTCTGACCTGAGCTTGCCTGCACCTGCTTATCTGGAATAAATTACTCTGCTTTGTTTAGGTTATGAGAAGGACACTTAGGGCACAATCCACAGAACCCAGATCTTAGATGGCCAATATCAGTGTGGACATTCGTACGGTGTTCCTGCAGAAGGGCTGTTCGCCCGGCAGAGACCCCGGTGATGTCAGAGGCAACCACCGGAAGTCAGAGAAAGGATACGTAGTACGAGGATCTTGGGGAACCTTTGAATGCTGAACTTCTTTGTGCATTTCGTCCTGGCTTTGCAGCGGTAGCAGGTCTGGGGGGAGAAAGGGAAAAGCACCATCAGTGTGAACACGCAGCTATATTAGTGTTGACATATAGTTAGACGTGGTGGCGCAGCGAGTTAATCCGCTGTTGCTGGGCTTTCGACCGCAAGGTTGGGAGTTCGAGACTGCGTGACGGAGTGAGCTCCTGTTGCTTGTCCCAGCTCCTGCCAACCTAGCAGTTCGAAAGCACCTAAAAAAATGCAAGTAGATAAATAGGGACCACTTCGGTGGGAAGGTAACGGCGTTCCGTGAGCTACGGCGTAGAGTCATGCTGGCCACATGATTGGACAAAAACGCCGGCTCTACAGGCTTTGAAACGGAGATGAGCACCGCCCCCTACAGTCAGTCACGACTAGACCATTCGGTCGTGGGGAAACCTTTACCTTTTATAGTTAGACTACCGTGTTGGGTGTGTGTGCCCGTCTGTGTTGGCCTTGTGGGTCAGAGTAAGGGTGCAATCCTAGCCTGGAGTTAGGCCGGCACAGTTAGGCTAGCGAAGTTTGGCCGGCAGAAGGGACACCGTAAAGTATGTTGGACCACTCTTGGAGTCAGGGGGGATGTCACACATCTGTGTGCCAGCCTCTCTGACTCCGAGAGTGGTCCTAACGTGCTTGCTGTTGTGCGTAATTTGTACACCCGTCTTCCCCCACCCCAGATTCACCCTCGTCTCCGTTCCTGGCCCTTACAGGTTTCTCATCTCCGTCCAGGATGTCCTCCTTGGTAAAGAGTCTCATACAGTCGATCAGGTTCACCTCTCCGTAGCCCTTTTTGGACCAAAACGAGACCAGAGTTAGGGGGTCAGCCAGAGCTGGTGAGGAGGAGGGGAGGGGAAGGAGCAGGGAGGTCGGCAAGCCCTGCCCTTGGCGCGGTTACCTTGGCAATGGGCAGCGAGAGGTCCCAGAAGGGGTCAAAGGCTGTCGAGCAGTATCCGCAGGCGCTGCATGTTAGAGAACTCTTCAGCTGTCCAACAAAGAGATCTGAGGAGGAGGGTTGGCAACATGAAGAAGGGGGTGAGCCAGGGCAGAGGGGAATGTTGCTTAGACCAACCAAGTGGCAGAAGGTTCCCAATGGTGATCAAAACCCAACCCCTGCTCCAAAGGCAGGAATATCCAACCACCAGCTCTCCAGGCATGCCTGGAGTGGTCTACCAGCTGTCGGAAGTGTCTTGGGCCTGGTTCAGACATAACCAGGAACCACTGTTTCCCATGATGCAAGCAAAAGCTAGAAGGCTGTGGGAGCCACAAGCTCCCCCTCCTTAGCCCCGGAGTCTCTTCCACCGGTGTCCTGCCAAGCACTCACCTCCAATCCGGCTGTCCTCTCGATCCAGGTATTTCATCCACATCTGCCTGCCCTTCTCATCGTCCCTGCAAGAGACGAGGGACGGAGAAGATGAAGGAGGTCCTCCAGTCTGTCCCAGACTCTTTGGGGTGTCATAGGAAAAGGCATTTCCTGTGACGTCCCAAAGTCTTCGAGACGGTTTGGGAAAGATCTCCCCTGTTTGTGAATTCCTCATACATCCATTACCACAGATGAGCAAGTCCCGCAGCAGGTCTACACTGTTATTCTGGGTTTATACTACGTTTTTTAGTTTCCCTCAAAGAACCCTGGGAGCAGTGATGTCATGCAGGGGGAACGCGGGGGAACTCAGTTCCACTAGTTAAAATTAGGGCTGACTCCGCCCACTTCACTCTCCCCCCTCCCCCCTCCCAATTCCTCTGCAAAGAGCTTTTCTTTTTGGTTGGCTGGCACTCAGAGGGTTAAAGGGAGCGACTCCAGATTCCTAGGGGGGCGAAGGCAGTGATATCATTCAGGGGGAACGGACCAGAACGGGTGTTCCGGATCCTAACGGGCTCCGTGGCTGGTTCCGGGTTCCCGACAAGTGCCAATCACTTGTCAATCAAAAGTGATCACTCAATCAAAGTGAGTTCCTGTTCCTAAATCATTTGAATGACACCACTGCCTGGGAGATATAGCACGGCAGCCATGCTGAGAATTTTTCAGCCCCCTCCCACAGCAGGGCAGCTCCCAGAGATTCCTGAGAACGACTGATCCACCGTAGCACAGGAATAAACTGGCTCTTTCCGCAGCCATAATTTTCTGGAACACGATGCGGTGATGGACACTGAATTAAATGTTTTAAAAGAGGACCAGAAAAAGCTGACGGAGAGGCCTATTCGCAGCTGTTAACCATGGTAACTGTGTTGAACCTCCATGGTCGGGGGCACTGTACCTCTGAATAGAAGTTGCTGGGAAGCAAGGGTGGAGAGAGCCCAGCCCTTACGTTCCAATTGTCCTGGAGGCATCGTGGTGGCCAGTGTGCATGAAAGAAGGTGCGGAACCCACTGGTCTGGCCCAGCAGAGCTCGTCTCACGTTCTGCAACTAGGCTGTGGGGAACGAGCCAGGCAGACTGGGGGATTTGTTAGCGGAAGGTTGGATTCCCTTGCCCAGACACTCACAGTGCTCGTTAAGAACATAAGAAGAGCCCCGCTGGATCAGGCCAAAGGCCCATCTAGTCCAGCTTCCTGCATCTCACAGTGGCCCACCAGGTGCCTCAGGGAGCACAGGAGACAACAAGATGCCTGCATCCTGTTGCCACTCCCTTGACCCGGTACCAGTAGCCCACCACCTTTGTAAGGAGGTTGCACAATCTATCATTGCCTATAGCCCACGATGGACCTTTCCCAGTGGTGTCATCTAAATGATTTAAGAACAGGTACTCACTTTTGATTGGCACGTGTCGGGACCCGCCCACCAGAAGTGACGTCATAAGCCAGAAGTGACGTTGTGGCAGGAAGTGACATAAAAAAAGCCCTTTTTGAGGCCTCAGATGATTTTAAACTGACCCAGCAGTTGCAACAGTATTCCACAGCACCCCCAGAACATGTGAAAGAGGCCTGGCATCATGTTAAAACCCCAGAGCAACTCATTTTTCAGTGGCAAGGAAAGGAAAGGCTCCGCTCGCTGCCTGCCTGCCTGCCTGGCTCTGAGAACATGCAGGCAACTCAAACATGCAGGAAATTCAAGCGTTGCAGAGGGTGGAGTCGACGAGTGGGCGGGCGAATGGGCGGGGCCAGCTGTAATCCTAGAAACTGGTACTCGCGTACCCCCGCGTACCCCCTGCATGACATCACTGACCTTTCCTCCAGAAATCTGTCCAATCCCCTCTTAAAGGCATCCAGACCAGATGCCATCACCACCTCCTGTGGCAGAGAGTTCCACAGATTAACTACCCGCTGGGTAAAGAAGTACTTCCTTTTATCTGTTTTAACTCTCCCAACCCTCAGTTTTAGCGGATGCCCCCCGGTTCTGGTGTTTTGAGAGAGGGAAAAGAACATCCCTCTATCGACTCTACCCCTTCCGTGCATAATTTTGTATGTCTCAGTTCTAAGCCCCTCTGCCCACTTGTCCCTTCACACTCTACCGTGACTCACGGGAGATGGTCTAAGTTGTCGTTGGTGGCTTTGGGGCGCACCAGCACGCGGTTCACCTCGCTGTGGAGCCCGTCGAGGAGGAACCGCAGGAACTCCTGAGCATCCTGCTGGCTGCAAAGAGAAGAAAGGCGGGGGGTGAGATGCTCCAGGGAACATTTTGGACAGAAGCATTCATGTGAAATACAGTTTTTTTGTTAAAATTGGTGTAGCGCCCCCTATTGGTTCCTTCTAATAGTGTACACAGAGCAAATCTGAGAGCAGACACCGAGATATAATAATGAAGGCAAAACGAACGTTGGAATTCATGGATAAACCAGGCACATAACTTGTATTAAAATATTTGCAAAACCTGTGGTCAAACGACAAGGAAAAAGAGAGAAAGTCCAGAATCAAAATACAGCTGATAGCAGGTCATAATAACAGGTCAAACTGACAAAGCAACAGTTCTGACCAAGTCTTGCATAGTCCAAGATATACAGCATATCCAGCAGTGAAACCGACAGCATCTTCTCCTCAGTAAATCAGGCAGTAAAAACAGGATGAAACAGCATGATATGATACAGCACGATAGGTAAAGCAAGGTAGAGACAACTCCAACAAGGTGTCTGCTTAAATACCTCCAAGAGATCACTGCTGACCAACCACTGATCTACATCCATATGTGCAATTCTGCACGTAGGCTGAATAACCTTAATTGCAACCCCCTGGCCTTACTTCAACCCATTAACAATGTTATCTTAAAGTAGCCGTTCTTGCCCTGAAAATGTCTCTAGGCTCCACACGGTTTCTCTCCTAGAAACATGGAGTCGTAACATTCTCTCTCTCTCTCTCTCAGCAATCTGTGGAGAATATCACACACACAGCCTACCCTACAATGGACTTTTCCCCTTCTGTGCCTTCCCAACATTTGTTCTCTCTCCCAAAAAAATACTATCCGGGAAAGGGGGGGAAAGAAGGTAGGTGGAAACGCCTCTTACTTGTACCCAACAAAGCGGGGGGCATATCTCTGGATCTGTGTCTTGAATTCAGACGGACTCACAGATTCGTTGGGGGGGGACGTCCACAACGCCCGGATGAGCTTGGCAAATTCTGGTGGGGGAGGAGGAAAAAATAAAAGAGAACGTGAGGAAGGCTTCGCAAAGGCTGCCTTAGGGAGGTGAGGGCAGTTCTCTTGTTGTAGGAGTGGTGGGACAAACATGCGCTAGCAGGTCCCAAGCCTGGTCTTAACGGCCTGTGTGGCGCACCAGGTCCAACGCAGCCCACAAGCTGTGCAAGACCCACTGAGGAGGCTCAATGAACTCATCAGTGCTCCAAGGGGGTTGCAGAACTGCACAAGTGGTGAGCTCAGTTCAGCTTGTGGGGGGCGGGGCGGGGTTCACGTTATGCAGGCCTGCCCTGAGGAAGGGTGGGTTAGTGGTTTCAGGGGCCTGGGGAGGAAGGAAGCTCCCAGGCCCCCCCAACAGAATTATCACTTCCACTTCTTGGAGGCCTTTAAACCAGTGGTGTCATTCAAATGATTTAGGAACAGGAACTCACTTTTGATTGGCATTTGTCGGGACCCCGGAACCAGCCACGGAGCCCGTTAGGATCCGGAACGCCCGTTCTGGCCCGTTCCCCCTGAATGACATCACTGCCTTCGCCCCACCCCTAGGAATCCGGAGTCGCTCCCTTTAACCCTCTGAGTGCCGGCCAACCAAGAAGAAAAGCTCTTTGCAGAGGAATGGGGAGGGGGGAGGAGGGAGAGTGAAGTGGGCGGAGTCAGCCCTAATTTTAACTAGTGGAACTGAGTTCCCCCGCGTTCCCCCTGCATGACATCACTGCTTTAAACCCAACCCCACAAGGGGCAGTTGGAGAGCAGAGGCAACTGGGGAGGTGGGGGTGGGGAGGGGAAGAGGAGTGGCAGTCTCACAGCCCCCACCTGACATGAGGGCCATCTGCATGCGGCTGTTGTTGTTGAGGTCGCGGACATATTGGCTCTGCAGGCAGTAGTCTCGAAGCTCTTTGGTGTTGCTCAGACACTGCAGAATGGAGTTCATGAAACACTGCAGGGGGGGGGCAAAAGCAGAACATGTGGAAAGCTGAAGACCGACAAATCCCAGGGGGTGGGGGCGCAACGACGGAGGGAGCCCTGAATCCAACCTGCACTCCCACATGACGCAACTTGTTTCTCTCTCCTCCCCCCCACCAAAGAAAATGCCATCCACATTTTTTTGATCTTCAGAAGCAGTTATTTCGAACACATGTGATTGAGGGCAAAGCGCTTCCCTGCAGTGCAAACATTTTGGAAATATGCACATTGCAGGCAAGCATGCAGCATCTATTCTCCCACACATTGCCTAGCCGTTCCCCAGAACACCTGGCTCCAAGGTGCCAATTTGTGGCACAACAGAGCGAAAATGCCAACCTCAGGTGTTCTACAGAGCTCTTCCTTCCTTCCTTGGCCGAACGCTGTTTGCCAATGAATAGAATTCCCAGGGGTCCTACAGAATACCTGTTTTTTATATTCCGCCCACGACACAAATTTGCAACAGCAAAACAAATATATGTAACAGTCCCCTCTTCCCGGCACAGAACACCTGGATTCATCAGCAAAATACTGAGTAGGAATCCTGAAGCAAAAATGCAGAAGGGGCAGGTAATATACCTGCCATCTGGGAACTTGATTCCCAAGATTCTGTGGGAGGAAGTCATGACACAGCTGAACTGCTTTGAAAACAATGCAAGCTTGCAATGTACATAAAGCTGCAGGATTCAGGGGGGAAAAAACTGAGGGGTGTGTGTGTGTCAGAAGCAGTGCATGGATACAAACCTGCACAAGGGCTTTCCCATTTACAAAAATTCCCGTTTAACACTTCCAGGGCGCAATCCTCACCTGGAGTTAGGCCAGCATAGTTAGGACAGCAAAGTTTGGCTGGCACAAAGGACACAGTACAGTAAAGTACGTCTGGACCACTCTCGGAGTCAGAGAGGCCCACACACAGACGTGCGCCGTCCTCCCTGACTCCGAGAGTGGTCCAAACGCGCTTTACGGAGGCCCTTGTGCCGGCCCAACTTTGCTGGCCTAACCGT
Source organism: Lerista edwardsae (assembly GCA_029204185.1). Taxonomy (NCBI): domain Eukaryota; kingdom Metazoa; phylum Chordata; class Lepidosauria; order Squamata; family Scincidae; genus Lerista; species Lerista edwardsae. Next base: position 38,685 of record JAJKFI010032425.1, on the reverse strand, counting down.
GCCGGCCTAGCTCCAGGTGAGGACTGCGCCCTCACATACGTGCACACTTTTGACATTCGACAAGCTGGAACTAGAAAGCGAGTGCGGTGTTGTGGTTTGTGTTGATGGAGGCCGTAGGGAGGGGGGAAGCCAGCTGTGAAGCTCACTGGGTGGGCCCGAACCCCATCTCTTGAGTTGCTCCACCTTGCAGGTCCCCCATTTTACTGTTTACTGAGAGTAAAATGGGGAAGCCAAAGTGAGTTTGAGACATACAAAATTATGCACGGAAGGGATAAAGTCGATAAAGGGATGTTCTTTTCCCACTCTCAAAACACCAGAACCAGGGGGCATCCGCTAAAACTGAGGGTTGGGAGAGTTAAAACAGGTAAAAGGAAGTACTTTTTTACCCAGCGGGTAGTTAATCTGTGGAACTCTTTGCCACAGGAGGTGGTGATGGCATCTGGTCTTGATGCCTTTAAGAGGGGATTGGACAGATTTCTGGAGGAAAGATCCATCGTGGGCTATAGGCAATGATGGGTTGTAGCCTCCTTACACTAGTAGTAGGCTACTTCAGAGTACTGGGTGCAAGGGAGTGGCAACAGGATGCAAGCATCTTGTCGTCTCATGCCTCCCTGGGGCACCTGGTGGGCCGCTGTGAGATACAGGAAGCTGGACTAGATGGGCCTTTGGCCTGATCCAGCAGGGCTCTTCTTATGTTCTTATATGTTCATGGCCTTTGGTCGCTTTGGGGGGATTACGTGCCAAAGACTCAAAAAGAGCCCGGGTGTGGCATGGGTGTGCCTTGGAAAAACACACCCTGGCAGGCCAGGTTCCTCTTTCGCTGCTGCTGAGAGGGTGGCTGAGTCCCGGAGAGCGAGTGGGTGGGAGAGGGAGGGAGTCAGTGCACGGCACCCTTTCCGGAGGTGGTTGCACAAGGGGAAACCCAGAACCATCACCAGGAAAGAGGAACTGAAGCCTGCACTGCAAACAGTGAAGACCTGTTGAAACATCCTCAGACCCACCTGACAGGCTGGAGGAGGCCTGCAGGAGATGACGCTGGCCAGCCGTGACCCTTGGCCAGGCTTGGCACAGCTGGTCTTGTGCGTAAGGGGAAGGGGTGTGCTGCTCCCAGAGATGACGCTCCTGAACTGTGGCTCTGGGGCTCTCAGGGCCTGAGGAGCAGCTGGGAGGAAGTGCAGCCAGGCCAACTATTTCTCCAAGGTCGCCCCAGCAGGGTCAATTTGGCCAGTTGGAATCCACCGCAGCGTTGAGGCCAGGGTAAACCCCCACATGAATGGCCTGACCCACACTGGGGAGTCACCGTTTGGAGAAAGTGCGGGAGTCCCTGCGGCAGAGACCCCCCTCGCCCCACTCTGGACACCACCCCCAGCGTTCCTTCGGGGACAGAGTGACTGTCAATACCGTCAGACGTGTGCAGACCGAATTTTCCCAAGCAGTTTGGAGGGATGGAAGGAGGGGAAAGAGTCCAAGGGACTTACGGTGTTGCCAAGATTTCGGAGGCCGGTCAGACCCTGCACCGACTTGGAATTCTGCAGAGAAAGAAAAACATACAGTCGGTGAAAAACCCAGAGTTTGGGGCCAGAGTTAAACTTTGTAAGTTTGTGCATTAGTATTTGTATATGACTTTGTAACGCTGGATATGCAATCAAAACCCTGAAAAGGCGTGGCAGACAATTCTGGGGGTGCAATCCTAACCTGGAGTTAGGCCAGCAAGGTTTGGCTGGCACAAGGGCCACTGTAAAGCACGCCTGGACCACACTCGGAGTCAGGGAGGTGGCGCAGGTCTGTGGCCACTAACTGTGCCGGCCTAAGTCCAGGTTAGGATTGCGCCCTGAGCTGGACAGAACCACGGGTTCAACAGTATCAGGCAGCTTTCTATGTTCCCCAAATGGAGCCAGACCACACCACCCAGCAGAAACCACCCCCCTTTTCCACCAGAAATGACAACCAGCAAAACCAGCAATAGCTACCAAACTGGAAATCTTGGTCTAGCCCGCTGTTCTCCTCTGTGTCTCCTCTTTTGCTCTGTTTCCCCCCCCCCTTCCTTTCTTTTCCAATCCAGAGGAGCAGTGAAGGTGAAGAGGGCAAAGGAGGTGGCCGCCCCCACCAATCGGCTGCCTGAGGCGGCTGCCCCAACTGACCTCCCATATGGGCCCTGACATTGCCCACCCTTTTCAAGAGCAGATGACTGGAGCCAGCCCCTGCAAAACGGGAGCAAAGGCCAAAGGGTTCCAGGGCCCAGGGCGTGACCACTCAGGCGGGCTGATGCTCCGGCCACCGAGAAAGCAAGTTCTTCTAACTGGAGGAAATGCTGCTACTGACATGTTTTGCAGGAAGTGATTAGGCAATGGCGATAATCCAAGGGACTTAGGCTGTTGCTAAGAGGCTCAGCCGCAGTTGGAAACACACTTACTAGGGAGAAAGCCCATTGAGCACAGCGAGACTGACTTCTAAGTCAACGCGCGTAGGACTGCACTGCATGTCACGGACAAGGAATTCCCAGATTCACACCACACCTGTGTCACGATCTCATTTGCGGCTCCCAGGCAGCCACTTCCGCCTGCCCTCCCCTGCCCAGCCATGACGCAAGAATAATGGCCCTGACCCACTTTACAGGGTTGTTGTTCGACTTCCTTGATCCAATGATTGCGAAATGGCTTTCGGGGCTTCCAAGGCAGTGCTTCACGACAAAAGTATCTCTGTGTCTCTCTTGTTTCTCCACAGCTAATTTCTTTTTCGACCTTCAGATAAAACTTTCCTTTTCCAAACTGCAAACTGCACCCCCCCCCAAGCTTTTTCTGAGACAGAAAAAAGTGGGGTTTTCTATTACGGAAATCTCACGTCTAGGTTGGCCGTAGGTGCCTTGTTGAGTCTCAGCACACGGGAGAGAAACGTAAATACTCTGAAGACTCTCTGAAACTTGACTTTGGCTTTACCCCCTTGATCAGCAAAGGCGCAGAGAAGCCCCAACGTGTTCGGTGCAATGTGGTTCTCAGTGCTGAATTGATCACTGAACTCAAAACTCAAAACGCCACCTAGATACAAAGAACCTTCCAAAAAGGATGTGTTCTTTCGGCTTTCAAAAAGTGTGATTTATTAAGCAATGACTTCACTTCCTGCTTAATGACATCACTTCTGGCTTTGGGGGTCCCGACAGGTTGTCATACCTAAAAAGGGGGTCCCGGTGCAAAACGATGTTGGGAACGACCTGAAAAAAATGTATACAGGATTGCCTTAGGGAAATAGCCTCAGTGGCTAAAACTGGCAAGGAAATACTGGTCTGCAATTTAATACAGAACGGCAAAACGCAGAGAGGGGTCTACGCGCGCAGAAGGGCAAGTCTGGTCTGGGAAGCTGCCAGCAGAGGAGCTTCCCCAGCACTTCGCTGACCTCTCGGAGAGGAGCCGGCAGAGGACAAAGTCTGTTCCTGAACCACGTGCTCGGCTGCAACTGGCAAGACCACAGCGAGCAGGGAGGCCAACTTCAGCAGGGGGTGCAGGCCGGCAGTTTCGTGTACCTGAGACAAACGTCCACCATGAGCCCTCGGACCAAATCCAGCTGGCACCCGGTGCTGGGACAGAGGTCACGCACAGTCTCCTTGGGGGAAGAGGTGAGCCACCGACGCAGGTAGGGAGAGGAGGAAGCATTCCGGCATGCAGCGGAGGCCTTCCTGCCTGCTGAACTCTGCTCTCCCTCCTCCCCGGCAGAGGAGCACTCCCACACGCCTAGAGCCAACAGGAAACCAGAATCCTCCCTGCTCCCTTCCCAGGGGGCAGAGCTTTGGGGCAGGAGGCTCAACTGGGCTTCCTTGCTTCCGGCACGGACCTGGGGTCCAAAGGGTTAAACCTGCAACCTGTCTCTAAGCGACTTGCATTGCTGGCACCCCAGAAACCGAGCGGGGGGGGGGCTGCTGCTGGGCCAGCAGCTCCAAAATAGCAGCGCTTGGCATGCGAGTGTAGGAGAGAAGCAGCCCGCCCCTCCTGTCCCTGACAACAGCCCAAAATAGACTGTCTCCAGCAGCACACGCTGTGCGGTGACAGCAGCAGCTGACGTCACTGGCGAGTGGGAAGGCGCGGGCCCCGATCCTCAGTCTCTGGGAGCTGGGGTAATGGAGCCTGGCTTGCTCTTTAGGGAAAGGCTGGGATGCAACTGCGGGGAATCAATAACGTTGCGCACCTGAGTTTTGGGGGACCGGCAAGATCAGAAGGTCAGGGCATGACAATGTCCTTGATAGAGGAATTCAAACAGGGCTGAACTGGAAGTGCTGATTTTGACCTTTAAAGCCCTTTACGCAGTGGTGTCATTCAAATGATTTAGGAACAGGAACTCACTTTTGATTGGCACTTGTCGGGAACCCGGAACCAGCCACGGAGCCCGTTAGGATCTGGAACGCCCGTTCTGGTCCATTCCCCCTGAATGACATCACTGCCTTTGCCCCCCTAGGAATCCGGAGTCGCTCCCTTTAACCCTCTGAGTGCCGGCCAACCAAGAAGAGAAGCTCTTTGCAGAGGAATTGGAAAGGGGGAGGAGGGAGAGTGAAGTGGGCGGAGTCAGCCCTAATTTTAACTAGTGGAACTGAGTTCCCCCACATTCCCCCTGCATGACATCACTGCCTTTACGGCTTGGTTTCAGGGTATCTGAGGAATCACCTTCTTCCAGGTAATCCTCTTAGGTCATCAGGGGGCGCCCTTCTGACTGCGCTGCCACCAGGTGAGTCGAGGGGGATGGCGGCCAGGAATTGGGCCTTCTCGGTGGCGGCCCCGTATTTATGGAACCCCCTTGAACTCAGAACAGCCCCCTCTCGAGACCGCTTGGCAGGGCCTCCTTTCTTTTTCGAAAGGCATTTGAACGAATGCTTGGCTGGCTTCTTTTCGTGCATGGTTTTCAGTGTTGCTGATCCTGGGTTTTGTGTTATTTTAGTGATGTTTTCACATATTGTTTTAACATTGTTTTTTTTCTGTTTGTAAGCCCCCTTGAGTCTCCTGTTGGAGAAAAAGGTGGGGTAGAAATCTTTTAAATAAAGTGAAAAAAATACAGAGGACTCTCTGAGTTTCTGTGCCCTGGAACAACCAGGCAGATTGCAGAATGATTGCGCTGGGTTTTTTTTTCCTCCCTTCCCCTTCCTGAGCTGCAGATGCAGGAGCAAAGGTAATGAATGACGCTGTTGTGTAGAACGTAAGCGTCAAGGTTAGGAAAGACCGAGAAGAGGCTGCCCACGAATGCTGGCTCTGCCTTTTTTAATCGGCGTCTTTCCCAAGAGCCCTGCAAGCCCAAGAGAGCGCAGAGAATTCCTCAAGGTGGAACTAGGAACCGAGTGTGTTCTTGGTTCGTGGCTCATCGCGCAGGCATGCCAGACCAGCCGGTTGGCATTCCTCTGCGTAGGGCAGGGATCAGGCCCGGGATGACCCATCAACCCTTGCTCTTCCAGGGCAAAGAGGAGAAGGGCTGAGGCCAGCGAGTCTTGCCTTGGGGCACCTGTGCCGTGCGCTAGCAAAGCAGCTTGGAAGTCCCACGCAAACCGACCTGCCACGACTGCGAGTGGGCGAGCCAGGAGGCCAGAGGTCAGTGTTTAAATTGCACCTGCCCGAAGGTTACAGCCGGTGACCCAGAAAACCCTGACCCCAGAGGCAGGGAAGCAGCCTAGTGCTTCTCAGGGAAAGGCACTCTGCACATGCTCAAGGGCACTCTCCTCATTTAAAATCCCCCCCCCGAAGTAGCCTGAAAGTGGAAACGTCGGCACTTATGACACTCTGCTGCTTCCTCTGCTCTCCCACTGACTGAGGAGGGTCTCACCCCAGCCAAAAGGTGACTGTGCCTTGGGCACGAGCAGAGTTCCTTCTGTTGGGAAAAGCTTGATGCAGGCCATGGACTCGCCATGTGTGCAGACGGTGCAGGCAAGCATCACGGTCTGCCCATTCATAAGGATGCAGGACAGGAGGTTGCACAATAAGCGCTCACCAAGGCCCAGCCCTCTGTTCCAGAAGCCAAAAACGGCACCTTGGCTGCCCTTCCTTGACTTCCACCCTTATTATCCATATAGCACTCTTTAAAAGCACAGCACTTCACAAGGCAAGCCCTTGTCCCCTGGGGCTGACAATCTAGGAAATGGGCGCAAGGGAGACAACAGAAGGGTGGCTGTGCGCGTGTGAATGGTGCAGGGGGAGAGCAACTGTCCCTCTTCACCCCTGTGCAGCGTCTCTTCTAGCGGCTGTTGCTGGGGGCGTTTGGCATTTTTTAAGGTTGTGAGCCCTTTTAGGACAGGGAGCCATTTAGCTTTATTATTATTATTATTATTATTATTATTATTATTATTATTAGCCTGTAAACCGCTTTGTGAAGTTAAGTGTCGAAAAGCGGTATATAAACCCTGTTGATTTGTGTATTCATTGAACGGTGGGATTAACAAGGAAAGAAGATTTGGTTACTGCAGTTCTGGATGGGCTTGAGGACGAGAGGACTCCCTTGTGCCCAGGAACCCAGAAGAAGTGCACCCCGAACAGCAATAGTTTTGCTGCCCTCCGTGAGGACGAGTGCCCCAGGCAGCCGCCCAATTCCAAGCAGCCCCCGCTGGGCTGTCTGTCCTCCCTTCCTGACAGCTGATCTCCTCTGTCCCTTCCCAGCCAGTTCTGATTGGAGCTCTCACCCCCCCCCCTCCTGCCACTGCTTGTAGCAGAAGGAGCTGGAGCCAAGGAGCCTGCAAGCTGCGTGCAGAGAGAGAGAGAGAGAGAGCACCACTGACAACTCTTACGTAACTGCCTTGCCTTCATTCACCTGGGGAACAAAGGAGTTGACCTGCCCGAGCCACAGGTGCTGCCGCGGGCGCAGAAAGGAGCGGGGAGGGGGAAGTGCCTTACGTAAGAGAACAAAGGCTCTCCCGAAGGGCACTGACCCAACGGGGTCAGAAGGAGGTTTCTGAGCGTGCTGAGCAGGAGCATTGGGAGGTCGCTGGGCAGCAGCAAGGGAACCCAGGAGTCCTGGTGCCCAGACATCCCTCTCTGTGCCTGGGCTGCAAGATCCCAGTCTGCCACCTGCTGCATTCACACCGGGTTTTTTTCATCAATTCGACACCCCCACCCCACAGGCACACAGCACCCCTAAGCATGGGGGGAAACCACACTTACAGCAACATGCTCTTTCACTAAACGACAAGCCGGCTGCCTACGTTCCTGCTTGCAAACAGGACTTGCACCCCCCCCCTTCCCCTGGGTGCAAGCGCATGTGCCCACACGGATCGTCAGGGTGGCGCAGAGAATGGGTGGGTGGACAATCCACCCCCCATCTCCTGCCGGAGGAGGGGGCTGCCCCCCTAGTGTGCAGAAGCACTCAAAGGGCATTGCACAGGAAGGGCAGACATGGTGCTGTCTCGGGCTTCTGGCTCCGTGGAGCGGGGCCACTTTTGCCCTCTTGCAAGGTCCACAGCAGCTGCCCCAAGTCTACACAGCGAGGCCAGCGGCAGAGCACCCCCCCCCCCGAGAACACAAATCTCCTGCCACACATCTGCTGCCGAAACTTCCCTGGACAACAGATGTCCGGAAAGGCTAGGCCCCCCCAACACACGTGACTCAACCGACTCCCCCCTCCACGTGCCCAGCCTGTGCTCCGTAAGGGACCCCCCCCAAATATCAAAGGCTGGGGGGACAGGCAGAGGGTGGGGGTGGGGGGGCCGCCGTTCCATACCTTGGTCTTGTTGAGCACCAGACTCACAAAGGTGGAGACCAGCAAGGAGCCTGGCATGGGTGTCTTGGTCCGCAGGTCCTTCGGGGAGGCGGGGAACGGGGAGACGGGGGGCTCTTCGGGGATGGTGACCGTATAGGAGTTCCGCATGCTGCAGGGCAGAGCTCCCCTGCTCTCGCCAAGCCCCACAGCAGGCCAAAGTGGGGTGGGGGATGAGCCAGAGGGGGCAGCTCAGAGGAGGTCCACTTCTTTCCGGAGCAGCACTGGGGAAAGGTGGGCGGGCACTTGGCTGCAGACCCAGCCGTGCCCTGGACCGGGCAGCCTGCGGGGTGCAGGGTGAGACCAGCGCCTCCTTTTCTTTGCCCCCCCAAGCTTGCTGGGGTCTCTCAGCCGCCCATGGAAGGTGCTCAGGAGGGGAGCTCCTCTGCCGCTACCCAGGGCTGCCGCAGGATCTGGGCGACGGCCCTCTGTGGTGCTGGCGGGACTCTCCGAGCGTGCAGTGCTTGGACCCAGGTCCGCCGGGCTGCCTCTCGTCTCCCCGGCTTGCCGCCGCCGCCTGTCGCTCTTCCCCGTTGCCTCCTCCAGCCGACTGTCCACGGCGGGCGGCGCTGCTGACGGCACCTGGGTGCCTCTGACATCAAGGCAGGGGCGGTGAGCGAGGCGCCCAGGCAGGCGTGCTCAGAAGGGCTCCCTCTAGGGAGGCGCGGACGGCCAAGGCTCCGGGCGCCTTTCGCAAGAGGGGGACGCCAGGGAGGACTGCGCGGGTGGCTCCGGCAGGCTCCAGGGCGCCATGGCAACCCGGCCACACGGGCCACAGGCAGCGAACGGGAGAAAGTGCGCAACGCCCACCGCCACATGTAGGAAGTGGGTGGCAGCAGGAACCCTCTTTTAGGAGCAAGGAGGGCAGAGAGATCTGTTGGGGGGGGCAGGAGGGGGAGAAGGGAGCTGAGACAATCCAGGCATTTTTCGGCAAGCCCCAACGTAGGGCAAGGCGACCTGTCTAAGAACATAAGAACATAAGAAGAGCCCTGCTGGATCAGGCCAAAGGCCCATCTGGTCCAGCTTCCTGTATCTCACAGCGGCCCACCAGGTGCCCCAGGGAGGCACGAGACAACAAGACGCTTAGCCTGTAGCCCACGATGGACCTTTCCTCCAGAAATCTGTCCAATCCCCTCTTAAAGGCATCTAGGCCAGAGGCCATCACCACCTCCTGTGGCAAAGAGTTCCACAGATTAACTACCCGGTGGGTAAAAAAAGTACTTCCTTTTATCTGCTTTCACTCTCCCAGCCCTCAGTTTTAAGGGATGTCCCCTGGTTCTGGTGTTTTGAGAGAGGGAAAAGAACATCCCTTTATCGACTTTATCCCTTCCATGCATAATTTTGAACCAGCACAGCGAGGCTGTGGCCGAGGGTGGGGTGGAACGAGAGGTCCCTGTTGAGAGCTGGAGGCAACATTTGGAGGGCGTCCTCTTCTTGGCTTCTTGCAGGACATGTGGTCCTTACCGTTGTTTCCTTCCTCCCCTCTTCCTCCTCCTCCCCTCCTCCACCTCCCCCCCCCTTCACTGCCACACCAAGGGAACAGCTCTCAGCCACGGTCCCCAAACTCACCAGGCCCACGGCGCTCTCTGTACGAACCCGCCAGCGAGCACTACTGACGCGGGGCGTGCTGGTGTCAGTGAAACTTACTTCCGGATCGCGCCACCCTAACCCTCAAAAGCAGCACCAAACCGACCAGAGTGGGCCCTTCTCCAATTCTGCAGAGAGCCCAGCCCGCCACGCCGGACGGCACTCCGTGTGGCCCTCAAGCTCGTCACGTGGCACTTGTGGGTCCCGTGACACCCTCGGAAACACGTTGTGACACCCCAGGGCGCTGCAACACCCAGTTTGGGAACCTCTGGGTTCTCTTTCCCGAAGCCTCTGACCTCAGAAGACGCCTGCATGCAACGAGGGGTTGTGAGTCGAGTATTTCTTAGGAAACCTGAACTAGCTTCTGCTCCTGGGAATGTTTTATTGATGGCAACTAGCCCGGGTGGGATTCCTTACACTAGGAAGGGGTGTGTGTGCTTCTGCTACCTACTCTGCTCTCGTCCCTCCCTTCCAACAGGCAGTTCTTTTGGAGGGTAGAGCTGTAACACTTCAACACATCAGAGCGAGACCAAATTGGCTACCAAGTCTAGCCTCTCGGTCAGTGGTGTCATCTAAATGATTTAAGAACAGGTACTCACTTTTGATTGGCACGTGTCGGGACCCGCCCACCGGAAGTGACGTCATAAGCCGGAAGTGAGGTCGTGGCAGGAAGGGACATGAGAAAAGCCCTTTTTGAGGCCTCAGACCATTTTAAACTGACCCAACAGTTGCAACAGTATTCCACAGCACCCCCAGAACACGTTAAGGAGGCCTGGCCTCATGTTAAAGTGACCCAACAGTTCCAAAACCCCAGAGCAGCTCATTTTTCAGTGGCAAGGCAAGGCAAGGCTCCACTCGTTGCCTGCCTGCCTGCCTGGCTCTGAGAACGTGCAGGCAACTCAAACGTGCAGGAAATTCAAACGTTGCAGGGGGTGGAGTCAACGAGTGGGCGGGTGAATGGGCGGGGCCAGCCGTAATCCTAGGAACCGGTACTCGCGTACCCCCTGCATGACATCACTGCTCTTCCCCCAACTAACGGTACCTATCTGTGCACCCTAGATGAAGGCATGCAACCCAGCTTTGCAATGTACAAAGCCTGCTCTGAGTGTTCCTGCCCCAACTGCCCCCACCCCAGTGAATCCGCTGTTGGCATTCCACACCTCTGTAAATCCCTGGGGATTTTTGTCTGCCTCCCCCTCCTCCATCTCTCTGCAAGAAAGATGCTTAGGAAGCTGCGGGAAAGGAGGGAAAGGCATCTGGGAAATCTGAAGCTGCTCACTGGAAAGCCCAAAGCCTCAGGGAGCCATCAACGCACTTGAGATGACAGCAGCTGTGACATCAATATAAACATTCACCTCACACCTATTTGCATGGCTAGCAACCACGCTTTTTTTTTTTCTTCCCAACTCACAGGCCTGGAAACAAGTGGCCAAGAACAAATAGGGGGTCGACCAGGCAGGGGTGTTTTTTTTCTTTTTTTGGCATACTGCTCCTTTTCTTCAGTTGGCCACAGAAAAACGTGCTTTTGTACCGCTCATCTATCGGGAAATGCTCAGTTGGTCGTGAGTTAGCCAACTGGACTGAACCGGGCACTAGCACGATCCGGGCTGCTTAAGGTCAAGCCCCGAAGTGTTTAAGGCTACCGGACACTGCCTGGCAAGGCAGTCTCTCTATCCTGGTGATGATCGATCCCTGAAGCCTTTTCCAACCCGAACCCGACATCTCTTAAGGGAAACAGAAGAGATAAAGGCTGGGAGGGTTCTGAACCATCGCAGCACATCATGCTGGTCTGTCTCTGCACGTTACGGTGATGTCAGCACTCCACGCGGGGCTACGGCCCAGTGCCAAGCTCAGCCTGTCTTTCAAGGACAAACCGCTCTGCGGCAACGGAGCTTGCCCTCCGATCGAACACCCTTCCCCAGGCAGGAGAGTGCCCTCCGTGGCAGAGCCAAGGCATCTGCTGCCCAGGTCAAAGAAGGCTTTGTGGCGCCCGCCCCCTCCATGGCAAAATCAAATTAAGTAAATTTAAAAATTCACCGAAATTTTTCACCGAAGGCACGGTGCCCAAGGCAATTGATGCCCTGGCCCCACTTAGCTATGGCACTGAACAGATTTCGTGGCCATACTGGACCTCTGTTACCAACAGCAGGCTACCTCTGAACACCAGTTCCTGGGCTGCAAAACCAGGAGAGCGCTATGGCATGTGCCCCCCCACACACACACGTGGGGGGAATTAGGGTCAGAACGACAGTGGGGGGGCAAAGATCACTGCGGTGCTTCCCTCCCATGCTGTGCTGCTCTCCCACACTCCCTCCAAGCACATGACGTGTTCATCACACACACAGTTTGGCCCTTGGGATGATCCCGGCATGCAGACCATGGACTGGGACCAGAGATGTCATGCAGGGGGAATGCGGGGGAACTCAGTTCCACTAGTTAAAATTCGGGCTGACTCTGCCCACTTCACTCTCCCTCCTCCCCCCTCCCAATTCCTCTGCAAAGAGCTTTTCTTCTTGGTTGGCCAACACTCAGAGGGTTAAAGGGAGCGACTCTGGATTCCTAGGGGGGCGAAGGCAGTGATGTCATTCAGGGGGAACGGACCAGAACGGGCTTTCCAGATCCTAACAAGGTGCCCTGGGTTCTGGGTTCCCGACAAGTGCCAATCAAAAGTGAGTTCCTGTTCCTAAATCATTTGAATGACACCACTGACTGGGACCACTTATGGATGTGGGCAGTGGCCTCGTGCAGGGTGTCTCCCCTGCCACAATCCCAAACCCAAGCTTGTGTGGCTGTCCCCCGAGCCTAGCGTCAGAGTGGCGACTGCAAAAGCAGGCCGGTCTCTCGTGGTCTGCAGGAGAACTCCAGGTTAATCCCGGCCAGCCAGGAAGTCCCATTTGGGCACCGCAATGGCCTGACTCAGCTTAAGGTGGCTTATGAGTCGCTGATAAGCAGAAGAGAAACACCTCTCTGGTCAGGGATTAAAATATTAAGGGAACCGTGCCCTGGAATGAACAGAGAGCCAAACGGCCACAGACTCACTCGGAGAACTTCGGTTTGCACTCAGTTCCCGCTGGAGCTGAATCCCCAACACCCTTTCTATGACAGAGAGGCGCAGCTCTCAAACCTCTGCACGCCGCTATTTCTGGCCGAATGCAAAACCAGGTGCCTCTAAGAATGCACAGAGTGCACGTCCCGTGTCAAAGCTCGTACGTCTGGGGCAGAAACAGCGAAGCACGTAGCTTGGCTTTGGAGGAAAGACTGGGCAAAACTGCCTGCCTTTTGCTGTGAAAAGACCCCAGTCTTCATTCAAACGCAGGTTGCTCTCCTTCCAACCCTCCACTGTCCTCCAACCAGATCTCTTTGTGCAAGCACTGCAGGGAACTAACTTTAGCTTGGATGAGGTAGGGCTATTTTTGGAAGCATTAAAAATAAATCCCGGGCGACAGGTTGCTTTCTTTCTTTCCAAGCATTATTTATCTACAGGGATTTCAAACCTCTCATCAGCATTGCATTGTCACTCCAGCCCGCCTAATTTGTGTGCCCAAAGACAAAGCGGCGGGGTGTGTGTGTGTGTGTGTGTGCGCGCGTGTGCGATCAGACTCGCTGACGGAGGCACAAGACGACGCACGCTCTCCCACATGTACACGGGGCAGAGGTGGACACAGAGTCCATTGCTACACTACGCGCGGACACAAGTCCTATGCAGGAAGCGTAATTATGCGACGCAACCGTGCGCAAATTGACCTGCATCATGCGCAGCAAAACGGGCTGCAGTCACGCACCCAGGCTGGCACACTGGGCACACGACCCACACCGAGAGTTGTGAGCCTAGGAACGCAACGGCAGCATTCAGACTCTCGGCGCAACGGGCAGACGCGGCTCTGTGCTACGCAGTGAGCTTGCAAACGTGATGACTCGTGTGGGCTCCGGGCTGCCAAGCTGGCCAAGGCAGGGCCTCGCAGTCTTCGTGTGACACCCCCGCTCCTCGAAGGGGGTGATGCGCGCATGAAGCTGGCGCAAACTGAGCCAGGCGCCCTGCTCTGCAGCACTTTCACCGGCCAGTGGTGGCCAGTGGTGTCATTCAAATGATTTAGGAACAGGAACTCACTTTTGATTGGCACTTGTCGGGAACCCGGAACCAGCCACGGAGCCCGTTAGGATCCGGGACGCCCATTCTGGTCCGTTCCCTCTGAATGACATCACTGGTGGTGGCTCTTTGGGGTCTTTTCCAGTCCTAAACTGAGCATGGAGATGCCGTTTTGCAGCCACGGCTGGACCTGGAGTGTGCCCAGTCCTTTCCAAGAAGACTCTGGCTGGCAACCGAGAGAGATCACTTTCCTATTTTTGTGACTCCACTGGCAGCTGCTGCAACAAGTCTCTGGCCTGGGGAGCCTCCTCCGTCCAGCGCATCAGGTGGCCCGGAATTGCCAGAAGCCAACTCAGAGCACGGGGATGCACAAGTGTGGGGCAACAGCTGAGACGAGGAAGGCCAGGGGTGTCTGCAGGCGTCCCGGGGCAGTTGTGTGGATAGAGGACGCCTGCAGGGATGGGGGAAATCAATTTTCCTCTGCTAAGCGGCTCAGAGCTTAGACGCTTGGTCCCTTTAACGCAGCTCTGCTTGGGGGGGGGGCCCTCCAGCAGAGGCGTTTCCACAGGGAGGGCTAAGCTCTAAGTGTTGCAAGAAGCCTTACCCTGTCATGTAAACCCCTCCTCTCCCTTGCTGCTGTAGCCAGTAAGCAACGGCCAAGATGTTGCTTTTCCCTGTGAGGATTGGCTAAGACGGTACAGGAGAGGAGTGATTTCCACTGCAAGGTAAGGCTTCTTGCAAAACTTACAGATTTGCCCCCCCCCCTTAGATCCGCCTCTGCCCTCCAGCAGAGAGCTTCTCAGGGCACAACCCTAACCTGGAGTTAGGCCAGCAAAGTTTGGCTGGCTCAAGGGTCGCCGTAAAGTAAACTCACACATCCTTTCCAGAAAGTGCAATGCACTGTGCATTGCGCTTTTAAGTGGGTTGCACATTTAAGTGCATTGCAATGCGCCTTTCAGTGGACTTCTTTAAAAAAAAATTTTTTTTTTGCTTCCTCCTTGCTTGGAAAAGCAATGCGGAATACAGCCAATCAGAAAGCCAAGCAGAACACAGCAGGAGGGAACATTAAACTCCCCTTAAGTGACTGCGTAACCCCAGGCATGCCGTATTAAGTTACCCAAGAGGAACCGACAAAGCTGCAGAGGAGCTTCTGCAGCCCCACATGACCTCGAAGAACCATGTGTCCAAGCGACTCCTATATTAAGCCTTTGGAGTCTGGGGCTTTACCATTTTGGGGCGGCGGGGGACACACATGTAAGGCTGCCCCCTGCCCTGAGCGGTCAACTGCTCGCTTTGTCGATGGGGAAGGGCTCCCTTCAGCCAGGAGCTGTTGCTTAAAGCACAGCCAGTGAGGGAGGCGGAGCAAAAGGACAGCTGGGACCTGTTCCTGCGAAGAAGGCACAAGGGCAAGAGCCCTTCCCTGTTGCTGCACCTGCCGAACTGGTATTCAGTGCAGTGGTGTCATTCAAATGATTTAGGAACAGGAACTCACTTTTGATTGGCACTTGTCGGGAACCCGGAACCAGCCACGGAGCCCGTTAGGATCCGGAACGCCCGTTCTGGTCCGTTCCCCCTGAATGACATCACTGATTCAGTGGTATACTGCCACTGAACGTGGAGGTTCTATCTGGACATCCTGGCTAAGAGCACTTTATCGGCTTATCTTCCTTGAATATCTCTGGTCCCCTCAAAGGTGTCTACGTTAGTGGCCATCACCGCCTTGCATGGCAAATTCTGGAGATTAGTTGTGCAGCGGGAGACCTTCTTTGGCCCTTCCCAAACCTCCTCCCGAGTGTCATAATGTGACACAGAAGCACCTCCCTGTGCTCAGGTATCACACTACCTGATACAGACTTATCAGTGGGAATCAGATGCCCCCAGTGATGTCATGCAGGGGGAACGCGGGGGAACTCAGTTCCACTTGTTAAAATTAGGGCTAACTCCGCCCACTTCACTCCACGGTGCTTCCCCCCTCCGCCCCCCTCCCGATTCCTCTGCAAAGAGCTTTTCTTCTTGGTTGGCCGGCACTCAGAGGGTTAAAGGGACTCCGGATTCCTAGGGGGGCGAAGGGGTCTACCCATAGGAACCAGCCGCGGGTAGACATGGGCTCCGCCAGCCTCCGGCTTATGACGTCACTTCTGGTGGGCGGGTCCTGACACATGCCAATCAAAAGTGAGTTCCTGTTCTTAAATCATTTAGATGCCACCACTGACTGCACCCCTCTCAGCCTGAAGGAGCCGACTTCAATCTCCCAACCCAGGATTGGCCCACCTTCTGCTGCACCAGCTAACTTGCATTCAGTCCCCATGCAGGCTCCCCCCCCCTCTCCACCAGCTGTTCAGAATGGTCTCAGAAAGAGACCGGAGTGGAAAGTTACCGGCCTGGGTGTGAGCGAGTTTACAAGGCAGCCCATGCATGCAGAGAGCGCACGAGACTCTCTCCGCAAAGAGAACAGCTCCTCGAGCATTCAGTCCTCGCCCCCTCCCCTCCCCAGCTATGGGTCTATGGGTTTATTGCACGCGCCAAGCCCTATGGAAACTTTGCAGAGGGACGGACGCTCCTGGCGATGGAACGCACGTTACGCACCCCCCCCCCAGCCGAAAGGACTGGCCTCATCTGAACAAACAGTCCTCCAGGGCCGAGCCCAGGACATTGCCTTCCACCTGCCTTGGGACAACAGAGCCTGCCCCCGAGCACGTGCCGGGCATCACGTCGCCGCCTGTGAAACAGCAGCACGCGTGGCCCACGCGGTTCTTCGCAGCCTCTTGCTGAAGCTTGAGGACTAGCAACTTGCTGTTAAAAAAGCCTCAAGGGCAGTGCTTCCATTTGCACTGCAAAGCGCACCCAGTCCCGGTTACGCCCATCTCCGTGTCTTCGTTTGCCCATGACCAGCAGCTGCCACGTGGCCTTTAGGAGCCGGGGGGGGCTGGCACTCTGCCCATGCTCGGAGGTGCTCCAGCTTTGGCCCATCGTGGGTTCAGGGGCAAGCCCTTGACATTGGAAAGGCATGGGGGGAGGGGCAAACCTCGGCAGCGGCTCCGCCCTGGCTTGTGGTTTTCCACGTGAGCCCCAGAGACAACACGGCAACACCTGCCGGGAAAGGAGGGCCTGGGTCACGGAGGGGCAGCGGCGCCGGTGTTGATGCCAGGGAGCTGTGCCAGCTGGATCTTCCACCGCCAACAGCCACCTCTGGCAGCAGCAACAAGCAGGGCCCAGCCCCGCTTAGGTAATCTCTGCTGTGTTTCCAAACACATGGAGAAGGCGGGGCACTCCATGTCCCAGGGTGCCTGCAGAGTCGCGGGTGTCACGTGCCCGGGCCCTGCACTTCGCCAGCTTCCCCTCTGGCCTGCCAGCCCTGTGCACCGCTCAGACAAACACAGCTTGGTCCTGAGTCGCAAGAAGGGGAGGAGAAGACCGAAGCTCTCACCTTCACCCTCCATGTACCGCTGCCCAGTATCAAACTGGCATCATTGCATACTCTGTATTGTGTGCGTGCACCACTGCCTTCCCCGGGTGAGAGACTCCCATTCATTCATTCATTCCAAAACCAAGGAAAACATTTCTGGAAGGAGCATGTTCCCACTCCCTCCCCCTGCTTTCCATGTTATGCGTATGTAAGCCTGTACCTCTATGCCTTCTTTTTAACACCTCCCCATTCTAGCAACTTTCTAGCTCTAGAAAGGCAGAGCGCCGAAGAATAGATGCTTTCGAATTATGGTGTTGGAGAAGACTCTTGAGAGTCCCCTGGACTGCAAGGAGATCCAATCGGTCAATCCTCCAGGAAGTCAAGCCTGATTGCTCTCTGGAAGGACAAATCCTGAAGCTGAAGCTCAAGTACTTTGCCCACCTCATGAGAAGAGAGGACTCTTGAGAAAAGAGCCTCATGCTGGGAAAGATTGAAGGCAAAAGGAGAAGGGGGCGGCAGAGGATGAGATGGTTAGAGAGTGTCACCAAAGCGATGAGCATGAAATTGGGTGAACTCAGGAAGCTAGTGGAGGACAGGAAGGCCTGGTGTGCTGTGGTCCAGGGGGTCGCAAAGAGTCGGACACGACTTAGCGACTGAACAACAACAACAACAACATTCTAGCAACACATGCAAAACATGTGAAGACAATCTGAGACATGCTTTTTAAAGGCCCTTGAAATGCCTTTTGATGAGGAAATGCGGCCCCCTGGTTTCAGGAGCCATTTGTGGAATTCACTCTGTGCATGCTCAGAGGCACCCTACGTTCCAGAAGCATTCCAACACGTGCCAACTCTTTTGACTCAGGGGGGGAATGCAGAAACTCCTTCTCTCCCTTAATCTGGTTTTGCTTGAGATGGCGTGCCCAGAAAACAGCTTTTGGGGACAGAGTGGAGGGGGGGGGGTCTGCCCCTTGACTGGGTCTCTGAAACAGAGATAGGCAAGTCCTTCCTTTCTTCCCTTCCTCGTGGGTTCTGGCAGTGAAAGGGTGAAGCTGTTGCTGAGCTCAGTGCCTGTAATTAGGCCTCCCTGTCAATCTCTCCCTCCCTGGCACCAACCCCCAGCGTTTATGTAACAGGTATAATTGTTTCACACTTGCTGGAGAACACACACACACACACACACACACACACACACACACACCCCATGTCAACAGCCCCCCTACCCCGAGGAGATTAGGGAAGGCTCAGGGGGGGGCCCTGCCCAGAGAGCTTTTTGGAACATACTGCATTTTGGCCAGCTGCATCAGCACATGGAGAGATGTGCCTCTCTGGGTATGCAGGCAGAGGCCCACGGGGTGCTTTCTGAGGATGTGCATACAGTCCGCTCTGCATGCTCAGGCAATGCGCAACCAGCTCATCTCGAAGGGTACAAGGCAAGAGGATGCTTGAGGTGTGCATCCCATTTAGTTCCAGAGGGTGCCAGTGGTGTCATCTAAATGATTTAACAACAGGTACTCACTTTTGATTGGCACGTGTCGGGACCCGCCCACCGGAAGTGACATCAAAAGCCGGAAGTGAGGTTGTGGCAGGAAGGGACATGAAAAAAGCCCTTTTTGAGGCCTCAGACAATTTTAAACTGACCCAATAGTTGCAACAGTATTCCACAGCACCCCCAGAACACGTTAAGGAGGCCTGGCATCATGTTAAAGTGACCCAACAGTTCCAAAACCCCAGAGCAGCTCATTTTTCAGTGGCAAGGCAAGGCAAGGCTCCGCTCGCCGCCTGCCTGCCTTCCTGGCTCTGAGAACGTGCAGGCAACTCAAACGTGCAGGAAATTCAAACGCTGGAGAGGGCAGAGTCGACGAGTGGGCGGGGCCAGCCGTAATCCTAGGAACCGGTACTCGCGTACCCCCGCGTACCCCCTGCATGACATCACTGGAGGGTGCCCCAAGCATTACAGGCTTGGAGGGAAAGTCTGGATTTAATCACTCCCATACGAAGCAGGGGTGGGAAATGTGATTTTCGGAGCAAAAAGGGGGTGAGGACTTGGGGAGCCCAGAGCCAGTGGGGATGTACTGGCCAAGGGAAGCCAGTGGCTTGAATGGCACCAGCCATGCACACACAAAGCCAGCTGACCTGAAGCAAATTGCCTGCTCCCTCCGGACCTCAGCCGTCCTGATTACCATCTGGAAAATGGGCACAATAATACTGACCTATTTTACAGTGGCCCAGTACGGCTCGTAACTGCTGAGTGCTTCCAAGCACACACACACACACACAAAGGCAAAGTAATTCAGAGGCAGAAGAATGTGCTGAGCACAGTGTGCCAGAGAGCTGTGTTCAAATCTGCGGTGAGTCATGAAACCTGGTGGGTAACTATGAGTCAGCCTCTGTCTCTCTGCCTCATGCGCACACGTGGGGTTGTCGTGAGGATGACATGTCCGTTCAGTTGACTGATGACTGCAGCACAACATGCTCCAAAGCCTGAGGTTTTGGCGAGGGAAGTGGGGGGAATACAACACCTGGAAACACCATACTGTGTGTAAAGGACAAAGCCTTCCACCCCGGGCACTGTAGCCTTGTCCAAACTGGGTGGTTTTAATTCAAGATCTCAAGGAACACCGTCGCCGTACGGCTTGGCTCTTCGAACAGTCTGATTCCTCAGGCTTTACTCTGCCTCTGAGCCCCCCTTGAAGGAGAGGCATTTGTCATGCAAGTGAGCATTCTGCCCAAGGTTCTAGAGTTGCATAACCAAGCAATTGAGGCATGAACGTTTCGAACCTGGGGCATGGAAAACACTTAACTGAAGTGCTGGGCAAAAGTTTCCATGCCCTCCAGAGTGGGATGCTCCGTTTGGCCCTGTCCTCTGCAAAGTCACGTCTACCTTGCCCGCCCCTCAGGTGTTCCGAGTGCAGGAACACAGACAGCCCCAGGCACAGGGCTGGGCACGGAAAGGGAACAGGGCACCGGAGCGAGACCGGATCCCAGCCGACACTGGCATGGCCAAATCTGTGCCAGGCTGGAGTCGTGGGCAGCTCAAACCTGCCACACGGCTGACTTGGAGGCATGCCAGCTCTGCCACGCCGGTCACGAGACTGAAGGGTGCACGGGACACCCCAAGGGTGCAGGAAAAAACCAGGATCTCATGGGACGCAAACCAGGTTTGCTTCTGCTCAGCCTCCCCCCTCCCCCTTGGTTGTATTATTTTAAATGTCCACCCTAACACAAGGAACTGTGAAACAGGCCTCCTTAAAACCATTTCAAAGTGATGCAGGTGAGCCAGCAAAACCTCCTCATCCAGCACAAAAAGAGAGAGTCTGAATGGGTGAAATCTTTTCCTCTGTGTGTGTGTGTTTGAGCACACGCTTCTCTGCCTGATTGCCTGGAGAGATGTTATGCACCACAAGCAAGGAGCAACTTACATGCCCAAAGGGAACCCAGTTCTGCAACCTGCCCAGGCTCTGCAATCTAAACAAAACCCTACAAAATAAGCATACCAAGGGCACAATCCTAACCCGGACTTAGGCCAGCAAAGGTTGGCCGGCACAAGGGACACCGTCAAGTATGTTTGGACCACTCTCTGAGTCAGGGAGAATGGCGCACAGTGGCATTTTTTTTAGTCATTCATCTAACTCAGTAGTTCTCAAACATTTTAGGACTCACTTTTTAGAATGGCAATCTGTCGAGACCCCTGGAAGTGATGTCATGGCCAGGAATGACATCATCAAGTAGGAACATTTTCAAAAAACCCATCCAACAAAATCAAAGCAATTAACTAAGTAAATTAAAAGTTTATAATAAGTATGATTTTTTTTAAAAAATAAAATGTTTTAAATAAAGAACAACCCTCCTAAACTGCCCTACCAGTTGCTGATCTGTGGGTTAAAAAACAAAAAACACACAATTCCCCAAACATTCCAAAGGCTGCAATCCTATCCACACTTCTTACTCAGGAATAAGCCCTATTGACTATCATAGTGAAAGTCATAGACACGGTAGAGTGTTAAAGGAACAGATCTGTAACGTTTCTTCAAATGCAGCCACATATCACGGCAGCATCAAAACTAAAACACACATTGACATGAACGGGGACCCATCTGAAATTGGCTCGCAACCCAGCTAGTGGGTCCTGACCCACAAACTGATCTAGCGCAGAAGAGGCAACCCTCCTTAAACGACAAGTTGTTCTCCTGACCAGTGGTGTCATTCAAATGATTTAGGAACAGGAACTCACTTTTGATTGGCACTTGTCGGGAACCCGGAACCAGCCACGGAGCCCGTTAGGATCCGGAATGCCCGTTCCGGTCCGTTCCCCCTGAATGACATCACTGCTCCTGACCCTTGTGGGATGCAGTTTTTCCCCCAGCTGGGGAATCCCAACGGGAATTCAATCAAGACCGACCCTAGTCCTGACCGGGCTCTGCTCCACAGTCCCGGTACCCCAGGGGTTCAACGGAAGAGGGCCAAAGACCACGAAGCACCCCTTGGCTCCAGCCACTGCGGACGCCGAGGGAGAAACTCACCGAGGCCTCCTTGGCCAGGATGTCCGTCCGGCTGTCCGTCCGGTCCCACTGCTGGATGGAGCAGCGGCTGGTGGCACGCAGCGTGGGGGTGATGACCTCTGGGACGGTGTTGTGCAGGCTGGGGACTGGGGAGCGGCCACCCTTGCGGCTGCAGGACTCCAGGTAATCCTTGACGTAATCCGAGCGCCGGGCGGACTGGTAGATCCCCTGCAGGGTGGACAGCTCCTGGCGGGTGCGGGCGAGGAAGTGGCCGCGGGTGGAGGAGTCGGTGCGGTAGGGGTCGGAGGAGAGGTGCATGGAGGACAGGTCGCGGGCCAGGTCTGAGTGGCTGCTGGACTTCTTGCGGCCCAGCGGAGTGCTGTAGCTGGTGGAGGCCGCGTTGCCGTACGAGTAGCTGGTCCCTCCGCTCAGGCCCCCGCCGCTGAGCCCCCCGCTGCCGGGGGGCCTCAGCGGGACGCGGCCGTAAGTGGGGCTCAGCCTGGTGCCGGAGTCGGGGCGTTGGAGCAGCCGCCCGCCCCCGTCATAGTTCGAGGACGAGGAGTGGGCCCCCGACAGCCGCAGGTGGCTGGAAGTCAAGTAGCTGGAGGTGGCGCTGGACTTGTAGCCGATCTTCTCCTTGTCCGGGTAGGAGGAGGACAGGTTGGAGGAGTAGGCGGAGTAGGTGCCATAGCCGGGGGTGCTCTTGTTGTACGAGGTGTCCGAGTAGCGGGGAGAGTCGTAGCGCTTCAAGGTGGAGGAGAGCTGGGACATCCTGAAGGGCGGGGCATTGGGGTCCGCACTGGTGGCATTGACTGGAAGAGAGAAGCACAGGGGACAGGGGCGGAAATCAGACAGAGACCAGCCCAGGTTTCGGTTTCAGAGCTCGCACAGAAAGCCTTGGTCCTCCCCAACGCGGTCAGGTCAGGCCAAGACTAAACCAAACCTTCTTTGGTAGTATCTTCAGGATCGAGCTTCAGTCATGGCAGGAGCAAAATGGCAGCTTGGATCTCCTTTCTTTGACTGCCACGAGTCTTGCAATGGAGAGGCCCTGCGAGCAGCTCATGGCTGCCATTTTTATTTCCCAGAAGCCCTGGGGAGCAATGTTGCGTGACAACTTACAGCCATTTCCAGGTCATTGCTGGGAAACAAGACGCTGCGGGCAGTGGTATATCTAAGTCATTTGGCACCCAGAGCCCAAATATTTTTGGCACCCTCCCACGACAAAATTATTTTCAGTAATAGTCATGACATTAATAAATCATTTTCCCTCACGTGAATTGGAGGCTAGATTTTCTCTACAGCCGTTGATATCTTCAAAGTGTTCGATGGGGGAAGTCGAGTCATTAGTTCATATCATAATTCACTGTCCTCTTTACGAGGATATTAGATTTAAGTTTATAACTCCTCTTCTGGCTAACTCAAAGGGCAACCATGACATTACCACAGTTCAATGGCTGCTTGCTTCAAATAACGTGGCAGTCTTAACCCAAGTGTCATTTTTTCTTATCGCGGTACTATCAAGACGTGGAACGGCAAAGACCAATTTCACTATTGATGCCTGAGTGCTCCCCTGTATTTTATTGTAATGTGTACTGTTTTAATATATATTTATGTCAATTTTAATATTGCTACTGTGTTCCACATGTTTTCTTGTATATTTGCCTATATGCCTAATAAAGGTCGATGATGATGATGATGATGATGATGACATTAATAAATAATAACAACAACAATGGCCAGTGAAGAAGCACAATGAACATTTTCTTTTATTGAATCTTGGGTAAGTTTGCATATTTATATATAACGTTGTCTATATAATCATACCAATGAACAATTGAAAAAAAATAAGATTAAAAGAAACAAGTTTTCTTCTTGAAGAAGAAGTTTAACATCTTGAGCGGCCTCTGGGACATCCCCCTGAATCCTGCACACGAGAAGATCAACAAGCCCGGTGGTGTGCAAGGCCAAGAAGCCGTTCTCAGAACGGGAACAGGTGGCATAAACAGAAACTCAACACTCAGTTTCTTAGCAGGGTTTGTTTACAAGTGCTGCAAGGGAGACTTAAGGAGTGGAGGCGCCTCCTGCTGGCCAGGAGCAATTTTGCAAGAGGGTGGAGATCGGAGGGGAGCTGACTGCAGCTCAGGGATTTCTTGAGCCGATTCAGACACACAAAAAGCCCACCTGGGCTGGACCCTGAGAGGGCTGATGAGCCTTGGAGAGCTGCAGAAGCATTCTGCCAGAAGGATGCTTCTCCCATCAGCTAAGCACCAAAACGGGAGAAGCTGCATCCGGAAAAATTCTCCCTCCTCTGCAACTGTTAGGGAATACTACAGCAGGTGAAGATCCGAGGAACACGTAGGGGAGGCTGGAGCCTACCCTGGAGCAAGGGTGCGAACGTGCCCTTGCCTCGGGGAGGCTCCTGAGCGCTCCCAAGCTGCACTGGATATTGTGCAGGGCCGCTGGCCCCGTTATCCCAGTGCATCTTAGGACTGCACGCTAAGTAAGTACAATAAATGGATGAATGATTAAATAAATTTGAGAAATTCACGTTGAGAAAACTGTCTGAGGCATCGACTCCAAAGGCAGAGCAGGGACGGATAAAAACCACCCAGCATCCTCCTGGATGACTTGAGCCCACCTGAAGCACCTGCAGATGCCTCCAGGTAAGCTTTCCCTGGCAGTGCCAGACCTTGTGCCTGCCTGAGCTTGCCACCCATGTGACCTGGTCACGGCCCACTCTCATTGGGCCACTAGGTGGAATCACAAGGAGAGCGCACTGATCCCTGGGGAGGCAGAGAGGTTGCCACAGCGCATTCCGTGCATGACTGCCGTCGCCTACGCGTGGCCCAGGTGGAGAGAGCGGCCAATGAGCTCTTCAGGAGTGCACGGACCTGTTTGCTCCCATGGGGCTGTGGAGCTGAGCATGAGCCCCCTAGTGTCCCCTACCGGTATGGCGGCCTGATTCATGCACCGCAGACAATTACTCTGCAGTCTCCCGCTGGGTTAGCACCATGTTCTCAACGATCCGTCCCCCACAACTGATTTTTCCGTTTAAGTTAAAAAAAAATTGTTTAAAACAAAGAAGAACTCTCCTAACCCGCCCAAGCCATTGCTGACCTGTTAAAAAAAATGTCCCCAACACCTTAAAGGCTGCAATCTCAGCCACCCTTACCTAGGAGTAAGCGCCACTGATGGCCATTGTTAAAAGCATTTTCATAGCAGCCTGCTAAAAGTACAGATCTGTAATGTTTCCCCAAATGCAGTCACACACCATGGTAGCATCAAGGCTAAAATGCACATTGAAATGACTGGGGACCCGTCTGAAATTGGCTCGTGACCCACCTAGTGGGTCCCGACCTTCAATCTGAGAATTAGTTCACATGCAGGTTTCCCCAGTGCCTTGCCAATCACACCCGCTTCCTCGGGCTAGCAGGAACTTCCACAACTAGACAAAGGGAGAAGGTTGGCAGGTGGGGGTTGATGTGGGCACTGGCAAAAAAGAAATGCTGGTGACGTGACAGTAGAGGCCCTTCTCACGTGACTGGAAAGTCTCATCTGGAGCTATGAAGGCATTCCCTTCCCCCCCCAGGCCACAGTGACTCATGACCCCGCTGTCATTTCTTTTCTCATGATTTGATTGCAGCATGGCTCACTTGCTTGAGTCATCTAGATTTGGCTCAGCAAGCATCTTTCTGAAGTGCCTCTGCTGGCAGGACACGAAAGGCCAAGTCACCACAATTACGCGTCATAGTAAGTTCATGCAATGCCACCGGTGCAAAGCACGGGCAAGAAAAGGGGAGGTCTTTGCTCCCCCTGCCAGGAGCTTCCACCACAATCCAGGGGGTGCCTGTGTGTGGGGGGAAGAGGAATGGGGGGACGGGACCACAGACTGCAGGAGAGACCTAACAGGCAAAACTGTCACTGCTCCTGCGCCTTCTCTTGTGCCCAGGAAAGATGTCCCTGCTTGAACTTCTACATTTAATTCCATGGACACTTTTGTTCCAGCATCACAGTCTGAGGGCGCAATCCTCACCTGGAGTGAGGCCGGCACAGTGAGGCCAGCAAAGTTTGGCCGGCACAAGGGACCGCGCAACGCGCGTTCGGACCGCTCTCGGAGTCAGGGAGGGTGGTGCTCGTCTGTGTGCTGGAGGAAGGCTGGCCTGCTTTACCGGGGGGGGGGGGCAGGGGTTGGAGTCGCCTTCCTCCCAGCAGCCCAACCTCCACCGCGCTGCAGACCTGCCCCGACTCAGGCCGAGAAAGCTGCTTCGCCATCAATAATTCAGCCTGAACAACTGACGCCAGGAGGATGCAAATGAGACGCATTGTCCTCCCGGACGTGGCCAATGAGTCACACCCCCCCCCCCGAGCCCACAGACGTGTGTCATCTCCCCTCCTTCATGCTAGCTCAGGACTGTGGAAGGGGGAGGTCATAGCGTTCTCTGGGGCACAGGAGTCTGGGGGGGCAGCAAACCAAGCAGGCCAGGCTGGTGCCTCTAAAGTTGCAAAGGATGGATTTATCCAGTGCAGGAAACCCCCCAAATGGAGGGAGGCTGTGCTGCTTGCACCTCCTGGCCAGTGGGTTGGAGACCCGGGGTGGGGGGAACACCCACGTTTCCTCCTGACTCGTGCATCAATTGCGTTTTTGCACAAGGCACTTGCCACTTTTCCTGACTTCGCCGTTTGTTGTGAAAACCCCTCCCCCCAATTCCCATCCACTCCGCCTTGGTCTGTTCTGGGCGTTTGATCGGATGCCCAGAGGCACTTGCGATGACTCAGTACCCCAAAGGAGCTTCTGAGTGTGAGGACAGCAGCCGTGCATGCCCTGCGGTGAGGCAGCTTGCGGATCTCCCCCCTCCCCCAGCTGACCAGTCCACAAAGGATCTGGCTAGTTCACTGCCCTGTGCAGCCCACCCAATTCCGAGGAGCGAGCCCACGTAACACCCCAATCCCACAGTAAACACCTGCAGGTTCCAAAAAGTGGCGTCACACACAGGCTCCCTCTTGCACGCTTGCCCAGATCTGACCTTAGAAGCGCCTGATGTTCCACGGGGTCCTGCCTGCGCACCCTGCTGAGAGTGCGGACAGAAAGTACCCAGAGAGGCTGCATCAAGCAGGCTCTTCTTTTACTTGCGACTTGCATCTTAATCCTTGCTGCCCCCTTTCTCCTTTTGGTGGCTCAACGGTGCCTTTTGCCCTTGCATTTCCCTCTTAATTGCTTCGATATTTTGCAGGCCTCATTAACAGACATCCTGCACTTCTGATACCTGCCCGGGCTCAGCTCACTTGGCAGGAAGAGGGTTGCCACAACTCCCACATGGCCCAGTTCTGCTGCTAATGACAAAGGGGCTCCCCAGAGATCGAAGGCTTCCGGCTCTTTTGGAAGGAAGGTTGTCCCCAGGCCAGCTTCCTTCTGTTTGGGCTCTCTGGGCAGTAGCAGAAAGAACCACCTTTCCCCAGCCGATTCCCCCCTTATCAATCAATCAATCAATCAATCACTAGTATTTATATACCGCTTTTCAACACAAAGTTCACAAAGCGGTTTACAAGTAAATAACAACATTAAATTTAAATGGTTCCCTGTCCCTAAAGGGCTCACAATCTAAAAAACCTTTTATCCAGTTAAAAGAGTGAAAGCAGGAAGCCAGATGGTTAGGAAGCCCAACCACTAGTGCTCAGGAGCACTTCCGAGTCTAGACAAGACTCTCCTGTGGAGCCCTACAGCATGGAAAAGATGCAACATTAGGGGGTCATGATATGAGTGCCCCCCACAGAAAAATCTCCCCCCACATCCCAGCAACGCACACCTTTAGGATGATGGCTTGGCATCTTTAAGTTGGACAGCATCTAGTCCCACTGGATGGGAGCACTGGTGCACACCGTCGCTTCAAAAAATTAGAGTGCAACCCTAACTTGGAGTTAGGCCGGCACAGTTAGGCCAGCAAAGTTTGGCTGGCACAAGAGATACTGTAAAATATGTTACAGACGTACGCCATCCTCCCTGACTCCGAGAGTGGTCCAAACGCACTTTACGGTGTCCCTGGTGCCGGCCAAACTGTGCTGGCCTAACTCCAGGTTAGGATTGTGCTCTAAGCCCGAAGTGGGCCGAAGCAGGCGAAGGGCTGTTATGTGTGTAAACTAGTCCTCACAGGGGAACTCAAGCAGGGTCTCAAGGGATGGGTGGGTGGGTGGGGGGTGGGCTGGAGCCAGGCGGAGGAAAGAGACTGTTCAAAGTCCAATCGACCTACCTTTGTCTAGCTCCGCCCTCTGAAGACGCAGCAGCTGCCCCAAAGAAACCAGTCTGGAAAGAAAGTTCCCTTCTGGAGAGGATCCAGTTGGCCTGGGCTGCCGCCGCCTCCCTTCCCCGCTAGAGCCCAGGGGCAGCACCAGAGACCCGAGAAAACCGGCAGGTCTGCAAGTTCGCCCTGGAGTTCCCCGCCAGCGCCCCCCCCCGCCTCCTCCTTCCCAGCCTCGTTTCTCTTGACTTTCCAAACTCAAAGGCTCACATGGCTGAGAGTCTCTGGTTGCCGGGGAAACGACAGCCCTCTTTCGCAGCCTTTCAGGATGCCCCAACAGGCTCCGGGATTGGCTGGCCGGGCTCCAGTCCGCCTCTGGTGAGCACTGGGGAAACAAACGGTGGCTGGCGGCAGCGTGGGGGCATGTGCTCCCGGGAAGCAGGCCTGGTTGGCAGTTGTGGTTTGTGAGCCGGGTTCCAGGGAGCGCTGCTGAGCCTCCATAATGAGCAGCTTTGTTAATGACAGACCAGTTCTCTGCCAAAAAAAAAAAGTCTCCCCACTTCTACTCTCGCCTGGCAACGTGTAGCAGCAGGAGACTCTTGCACCCACAATGCTCCATGCTCAGGCTATTTCAGGGCCCGACACAAGCCAGTATCCCAGGAGCCTACAAAGTGCAGATCACAAGCAGCACCTGAGAGAGAGGCATTCCTCACACTCCCATGCGGGAATGCCTCTTCTGACTTGGAGGAGGATGCTACAATGTGCATTGTGCAAACCTCCAAGCTTCTCGCCTAAGAACAATGGCTTTTTCTTAACGCAGATTGACACCGGTAGATGAAGCTGACAAAATTCATGCAAGTAATAAACTACGACTTCCTTAACTGGAGGAAAAGAACTCGACTTCTCAATCCCAGAATGCAAACCCGTTGACTTTCAGCCAGCCACAAGAACAAAAACATAACTAGTCCCCCCTTTCCTAGAACCAGCGGCTTGGCCCCAGGTACGAAAAGAGGTGAGGAACTGAGTACCTTTTGATTCCCTGGGGGTCATGTCTTCCTTCCTAGCTCTAGAGGCAGCTGCTTCTGGGGTGGAACACGTTCTAGCCGATTGTTAGAGGGAGAATGAGAACGAGTTTTGCTAGGAGAATTGGCAAGGCAGGATATAATTAAGCGGGATGGAATCTGGCTCGGGACTCCAAGCCGACACCTTGGAGCGTAACGCTCATGTATCATCATCATCCATGTAATTCTAATGAGCTGTTTTCTAATGCGACCAGCATTATCCCAGAGCCCTTTCACAAGATGACGGTGCGCACGTGCGCGTATCATGGGAGAGCAGGCAGCGCCATTTACGCTGGAGTGGGGAGAGACCCAGAGGGCATTGATTCAACCCATGTTCAGTCCAGGAGAGAAAATTTATGAGCCAATGTCCCACTTAGAACGCTCTCCAGGGGACCCACAAGGACACACCAGGCTGGTGTCCTGCCTCATTGGTGTCTCCAGTGGAAAGAAGTGTTGTGGTTGTGTGTGTCCTCCCCCCCCCCCAGGGAAATCCACCCCACGCCACCCCTTGCAGGGCACTTACCGTCTGTGACTGCCGCGTCAAAAGCTTCAATTCCTGTGATGTTAGACGCAACTTAGTATCATACCATTCTGGCTGCCGGGGCTGTGGGAGAAAAAGAGGGCGTGCCGGTGAGTGGCGCACACACACCCCCACACCCCGTGAGAACTCAGGTGCAGGTGGGCGGAGGCGACCACAAAAGAGAGCAGCGGGAGGGAGAGAAAGCCCCCGGGGTGCCAGCCTTTTGCCACTTCCTGGCCTCCGCGCGGCTTCTCTCCAGGCGTCACTGGGATAATGACACCAGGCAATTGGGGAACACTTCCTCCCCTGATAGCTTGAAAGGGAGGGAGGTGCCATGGCTCAGAAGGGTGTGTGCCATTGCTATGCTGCTCCCCAGGTGGGGAGATTTGGGCACGCCAAAGGGGAGTGCCCAATCTGAAAGCAATTTGATGGTCCAAGAGAGAGACCCCTGGACAAAAAAACATTGCCTTCCAAGCCACATTCCTGTATGGACTGATCTGGTTTCTGGTTGCACCACTGAGATGTTCATAATTGCACACTCTTCCCCCGCTTATTTATTTCCTGACCCTTCCTCTTGCCTCTCGTGCACCTTCTAAATTGCATGCCCCTTGGGGGCAGGGGCCTGTGAAATGCCATGCCTATTTATGGCACTTCCCAGCTATGTTAAAAGTCATGTTTATTCAAGTTTGGCTGTATGGATGTCAATATTGTGAACTAGCTGCTTCTGTACAGGAATCAGCTAAACACTGACTGAATCATCGGGGCTTAGTCAAAGGCACTATAACATTATGGCATACAAATTAATTGTGATTGGGTGTTTGTTAATAGCTATAATATCCATAATATCAGGATTTGGGGTGTGTTGAGACTGAGAGTGCTTTGAGGACAGAGATGGATGCGGCGATAATGTGAATGTGGGGATCACCCCACAAGGACCTGCATAGCATAAACAGCATAAATACACATTTAAAAGATGGGAGCTACTGCATAATTCTAAAGCTGTTCAAAAGAGAGTTGGGTTGAGGGTTTAATTTCAAGAGTTGTGCAAAATTCTTAATAATATTAATTTCATGCAGTAACCACATCAGCAGGTACTCTCCAGAAAGGATCACCTTTTGGTGACCAGGTAAATACCTGTACAGGTAAAAGAGGGGCTCTCCCTCCAGCCTTCAGCACACATCATCAGTGTGCAATAAGTGACTAGCAGGTAGATGTGGCTGGGCCAATTATTTCAGTGGGCTTCTGGACAGGTGGCCATATGAATCGGTTGCAGCAAAAACAGCCAGAAGACTTGTGGCACCTTCGGGATAATGCTACAGCTTTTTCTTTTTTTTAGTCTTTAGGGTGCCACAAGACTCAACATTTTCCTCTTGTTTGCTCCACTGCCAGGAACTGGCACCCAGAGATATACTGCCTTGGAACATGAAGGTTCTGCATAGCCAACACGGCAAATAGTCATTGACAGATCTCTCCTCCATCGTGTTCACCCCATGGAAATATCTTCAGGTAGGGACTGATCAGGACTGCTGCCTGAAACGCTGGACAGATGCTGCAGACCAGTTTAGGTAATACAAAGCCAGATTCACCAGCAGCCTGACTCAGAAAAAGGCAACTCCCTCTGTTTCATCTTGCAGCAGGCTAAAAACCAACAACCAGACATATTCTGGCTTCTTTAAAGAGTGCCGTCTTTGAGTTTGGTATCGGCTTATGTCTAAGCACGTGCAGAAAAACACAGAGCATTCCTTAGCGATTGTCCCCTGTAATTAGCTGTCCCAGTGAAGGGGTCAAGAGCCACAAACGGCTGCAGAGGCCAAGCCAAAGCATTGGCAAAAACTTGTTTTTGGTTCTGTTGAGGAATACGTGCAAAAAGGTCTGGAGGTTTCCACAGCGGGAGAGTCGGTAACAGGATTGAGGTCTTGTGTGCTCACGTTGGACTCGGTGATGCAACCACTGCGAAGATGTTTTGAGGATGTTTTGGGGGGAAAAGAGGCTGGAAAGAATGTCCAGCTCTCTGTGGTCAACAAGCCTGTGGTCCAAACCCTCACCACACACATGATATCACCGTGAAGTCTAAGGGCACAATCCTAACCAACTTTCCTGCACTGACAAAGTTGTGCCAATGGTGTGTGTGCCGCATTCACTTTCCCCTCCTTCCACTGTCGCCCCCCCCCAAGCTCTGAAAATGGAACACAGATCTGCCTTCTTCGGTGTGAAAGCCCCCGTTAAAATACAACCTGCAATCCTGCTGTGAACACACCAAAAAGGTGCAGAACTTTGGCCAAGGAAAGCCAGCTATGAGCATGAAATTTTGAAAATGGTATCTGAGATGGCACTATTCTGCATGGAAAGCGGTACGTACCTGGGTACCATTCCCCAGGATGCCCAAGAGCGGCTGGCAAACGGAAACTGTTTTTCAGTCTCATAAAACTAGGTGGGTCCCGATAGAGGGTCATTTTTTAAAAAGTGGGTCTCGGTGCTAAAACGTGTTGAGAACCATGGAGCTAGCTTAAACACATAAGGAAGGAAATAGAATTTCACCCCAAAAATAAAATTTCAGACAAAACAGAGGAAAATACCCCAGTGAGGGCAGGAAAGCAGGGGATTTTTTAAAAAAATTATTTTAAAATTGTTTTTAATTACTGTTTTTTAATTGTCAGTATTGTATTTTAACTGTTGTAAGCCACCTTGTGTGCCCATGGGGCAGAAAGGCGGGGTATAAATTAAATAAATAAATAAATAAATAAATAAATAAATAATGGTAGAAGAATGGAAAAATGTGGCCTCCTGAAAATCTCTTCAAGTTTAGTCAAATCATGCTCAGAGAGCCTAGCTTGCCAACAGTCTTCTACTATCCCGCCCGACCAAGCATTCTGTGAAACCCTGTAGCCAGCTAGTTATTCCTACCACCATCTCACAACTTTTTATCTATTCTGGATCTCTCCCCAACAGTGTTAGGTGATACACCATGGACTAAAGGGCACTGAGAGCATCATTTGGACAAAATGTCCAACCTTCCCAGTGCCCTCACTGCCCTGAGAAGAAACCCCTCTTCAGGCTCAATCGACTCCAGGCAGCCCCTGGGCCTTTCAGAGCTGGTGTCCCTCCTCCCCCCCCCCCGTGACTTTGCACGCACCTGTGCGCGGAACAACAGGCTTGAAGAGTCGTGGCATAGGGGTGGTGCGGACGTGGCACGCAGGGGCTCAGTTCTGTACCTGGGAGTTGCTTTTTCTACGGGAGAAGCAGGGAGGGGAAAAAAGACAGAGGATAACCGTACAGAACTCGGAGGTACTGACCTGTGTGTGGGCAGGACGGACCCCGGGAAAGAGCAGCAGCCCTGCTGCTTCCTGGCACAGAATGGCCTTGAACGCTGAGCGTGGTGTAATCCACAGCAGAAATTCGCAGCTCAGGTTACCAGCTAGATAAATATAGTGTCTTATCTGACCTCACAGGATGGCTGGAGAACTCTCACATTCCAGCCATGGGGAGACTTAAAGGGGCAGCGGCAAAGAGTGGGCCCAGCCTGTCAGTAGGTGGGCTCAGCTCTGGGTGAGAGGGGAAAAATGGGGGTGCCAGGAAGCGACACTGGTGGAGATGCTCTGGGAATGGGAGGTGAACCAATTTTAGGAAGAAGGAACAGAGGCACAGGTTTCCTTCAAATTTGAAGTCAAGCTTATCTTAAGGATTAAAAACACATTTTCTACATTAAAAAAAAATTAAAGCTGAATTCATAAACACATAGGTGCCTCGTGCGTTTTCATGCCGTGTTTTAGATTATACATTTCCGTTTCATTATAAAAGGTAATAAATAATTAAAAATGCTCATTAGTATAATTTATTGCAATACTCAAAGATCATCTTGCATTCTCCAAGAGAAAACGTTAACACCTACACGCACATCCGTGATTAATCTGCATGTGACACCTCTGCATGCATGTAATCTGCATGACACTTGTTGGGAGACAGGCAGATTGCACAAATAGTGCCGTTTTACAGACCGCAAAACTGAGGCTAGCAGATGTGCCAATGAAAGAGGTAAATGATGACCCCTCCCATTCTGAACTTCAAGAGCAGGGGAAAGGAGAATCCTGCAGCAAATAGCAAACGTACTTCCTATTTGATCCTTTCCCCAATATTTTATAGAGTTGGAGACCCCAAAAAAGAGGTAGAACTTTTTTAAAAAGAGGAATGTTTAACTTCTTTGGAGCGTTTCCAGAAAGGGTGAGGGGCTCTGACACGGAACCTTCTACTCAGAAAGCTCTAGAGAAGGCTTCTTGGAAGGGCACCTCAAGATGTTTAGTCACATAATACAAAGACTCGCATCATGGAACACAGGATAATCTGTGGGGCTGCTATCTGCTCTAGGGCCTACTCTAAGCCGTGATTCAGTCTGTGGCAATAAGGGAGGACTTGGAGAAGTCTACATCATCGCTCTGGTGCAACAACAGCTCCTTGTGACTTCTCCTTCTGTCGCATGAGCAACCAACACACAGACATTTCGTTGTAGACAGCAGGCTTAGATGCAGAGGGCAGGTCAGCCACAAGACTTCGTGCCAAACATACCTTTACTTTCCCCACCTTTATCTGCAAAATGGGTGCAGAGAAGCGGCACAAGGCCTTTAAAGAGATTACGCTAATATTTAATGCAAACACATAGCTTTAACACTCAAAAAGCCCCTGGTGTATTTACGTTGTGGCTGGGCTGTCATGATATCCAAAGTCAGGGTTTGTCAGTGATTCCGGCACCTCTGGGTGGGCGCACAGCGAGAGCTGGGGGCGATTTTTACAGCGGTGATTAGTGGAAGTTAGTGCAGGATCTGGGGGCAGGAACCACCAGTAGGGACACAGCATGCTTGGTGCAGGGAGGTGAGCATTTCAGCACATGTTAAGGCCCTCATTCACTTTGAGCCAAAGGCTGCTCTTTAGGCCACAAACAGTACAACGCAGAGCTCCATTTCATGTCTGGGCATTTCTCGAGTGCCTGAAGCGAGGCCTGGAGATTGGTCATGTGTGTGTGTGTGTGTGTGTGTGTGTGTGTTCCTTACAGCCCAACTGAACCCGCAGGGCCCCCCCCCCCCATTGTTTGCAGGAAGGCCCTGTGGAGACTCTGGGTCAATACTGGAAGGTTGTAAGAAATGTGCGTTTCCCAAGGGCAATACAAGTGTGGCAGAAAGGGGGGTCATCACATTTTCCTCTCTGGAATTGCAAGAGACTGTCCTTAATCCGCAAGCCAGATTTTTGCAGAGACGGAACTGGGAGTTGGGTCTTGAGCCAACTGTCAGGGTGAGAACAGGCATGTGTAAAATCGAACAATGTTTTATGTTACCCTTTACACACGTTTGCCTACGTGCCTTCTTTCAAAAAGAGGAAAGCCCTGTTCCACAATAAAGTGCATCTCTGGGCATGTACAGAGTGCCCTTTAGTCCACCCCAACTTCTCTTCCCACAAAGAACCGAGACTCCTTTTAGGGCCACGGGGGGCCTCGTGGAGGCTGGAGCCCCGGCACCGTCTTTCTTCCAAGATTAAGCCCCCTCCCACCGCAGGGGAGTTTCCAGCCCCTCTGGGAGGGCCCCGCGCCCCGCGCCCACTTACTCTGCCCACGAGGCGGACCCGCCGGAGCGCGCCCCGGCGGAGGCAGCTCCCTCCGGGTCGTGCGCGAAAGGCGCGCGTGTATCGTGAGAACGGCGCAGCCCGCCGAGCGCGGCTCCCCCCGCGCCGAAGGAGGCGGGAGCCGTCGCCCCGGAGTGGCCCCGGGGGCAGGGGGAGCGCCTCCCCGCCCCGCTTGCCGGGCTTGGGTGTGGGGATCGGGGCGCGCCCCGCACTCACCTGGCTGTCTCCGGGGGGGACGAGCCGAACCCGGCCGGCTCCATGGAGCCGCTTTGCCCGCCGCCGGCGCCTGATGTCACAATCCGGGCGCGGCTGACGCACGGCCGGGAGCCGAGAGCCGGACCCCGCGGCGCCTCGGAGGGCGAAGGAGTGCGGGCTCCCGCCCTCCCCCGCGCTGGGGAGCGGGGCAGGGGCGCGCTCTGCACATGCTCGCGAGGCGCACGGTCGGGCCCTGGGCGCGCGGCTGCTGCACCACCAAGCGCCACGCCCAGGGCGAGCTCGGGCCCCAGGGCGCACGGAAGGCGCTCCGAGACGGAGGGCAGCAAAGGCCGCGTCTTCTGGGCGGAGGAGACCCGACTGGTTGCGCTTGCAACATTTCCGACTCTCGCTTTTCCAGGGGTGCAGCTATGGGCTCCTTGCAGAGCAGCCCCAGCTGCGGAGAGGAAACCGCCGAGGTTTGGCTGCAAAGAAGGGGACGCCCGGCTTGATTTCCGGCTGCAGCAGACTGCACAGGGGCAGCAGTGCCATTTCGTAAGTTGGCAACCTTATACAGTTTGTGCATCGCGCCCAAGAAAAGGTTGTGTTGGGGGAAAGGTGCTGCAGGGCTGAACTGGCTGCAAAAGGCAGAGGAGCAGGGGCCAGCCAGGATGTTGGCAACCCTGCCCCTTCAGAAGGCCCAGCGTTTGTGCAGCCGTCAGCATTCAAGGCCTACTCTTCTGAAAGCCAACAGACGAAGAACTTTCTCAGCCAAGGAAGATTCAGACCAGGCCTAGTTGTGTGTGCGGACAGGTTTGTTTATTTTACTTATTGAGTTTCCTTTGACAACCAC
This sequence comes from Lerista edwardsae, assembly GCA_029204185.1. Classification (NCBI taxonomy): domain Eukaryota; kingdom Metazoa; phylum Chordata; class Lepidosauria; order Squamata; family Scincidae; genus Lerista; species Lerista edwardsae. Next base: position 2,925 of record JAJKFI010032425.1, on the reverse strand, counting down.
ACTCGACAAATGGGTTACAAAACTAGGACACAGAGCAGCGCCGGCCGGGGGGGGGGGATGCGTCCCCCCTTGGCCAGTCCTGGCGTCTACATTTGCTGCAAAATAAAGCTTGGCAGGGCAAGCAATGAAGGCGACGGACAGCAATACCTGAGTAACCAGCAAGCAAAAGGCGGGGCAGCAGGCGACCGTTCGGCTAGGGAAGCAGAGGCCCTTGAGCGGTGCGGTGTGCTTCGTGTCCCGCCCCAGGGCTGCGGCCGTGGCCTGGAGGGAGCTCAGAGAGGCAAGATGGCAGCAGGGAGAAGAGCTCCCCCCGCAAAAGACCCTCCAGAACATGCATTTCATAGAACTAGAGAGTTGGAAGGAGCCCACAAGCTCGTCTAGTCTAGCCCGTTTCCTCCTTGCCTTACCCTCTCTGGTCTGGCGTACGGAGCATTCACACCCCCACACACACCCCTGCGGTGAGTTGCCAAACCGCCTCCGCCCATTTCGTCCTCTTGTTCCTGCCCACGAAAGACCGACCATGTTACGGGCAGTGATGTCATGCACCCACTACGCACCACTACGTGAGTACCGGTTCCTAGAAGTTGAGCTGGCCCCGCCCACTCGAAGCTGGCCCCGTCGGCTGGTTGGCTCAGCAGCTGCGCATGCGTACTGCATGCCCGCAGCCATTGCCTGTACTTTCTGTGAGGAGGCAGGCAGCATGGCGGCATCACGACCTCACTTCCTGCCACAACATCACTTCCGGCGTATGACATCACTTCTGGTGGGCGGACCCCGACAAGTGCCAATCAAAAGTGAGTACCTGTTCCTAAATCATTTGGATGACACCACTGGTTATGGGGAGAGCCCAGCACTGAAGGCTGCAGCTTTTCCCTGCCTGCAACTCCCCACGACAGAGACACGGATGGTGGTTTCCAGCTTGAAAACAGAAAAACGGAACAGTGAAATGCCAGCGGAGAGGCTGCCGATCTGCAGCAGCCCAGCAACCCCCCTGATCTGGAAGACTAAACTGGCCACGGCCGCTCTGGGAGAAGGAAGGGGCGGGGGCAAACGGACATTTGTAAAAGTTAGCATGGCGGGGGGGGGGAGCACTGCCCAGGAAATCACGGTCATGCTTGCATGGCACTGCCTGGTGCTGGACCCCCCTCCCGCCACCGCCCCCTCCCTGCGCAAGGCGCTGCTTGCATGGGACAGCATGAGGTTGGCTGCTAGCGCAAAGCAGTCACGGCCGGCAGCTATGCGGCTATACAGAGAGAGATAATACTGAGCGATACAGTCGGGGGTGGGTGGGTTGGTTTCAAGTCCTCGTCCTTGTGGGATTCCTCTTCTTCCCCCACAGAAAAGGGCCACGCTCCCATGGCGGCTTCAGGCGCACTTGCCAGCCTGCTTTTCCCCGCCGCCCCCACTTTCGTGGCTTCTTTTTTCCTTCTTCAGAGGGACACAAAATCCACCGCTTGCAGGAGCGGCAAGGAGAGGAGCAGGAGGAAGAGCCAGGAAGTGTTCTGGAGCAGGAGGCTGACGCCGGCGCACTTCTCCAACCGGTCTGTGGGAAAAGACGGGAAGAGAGAAAAGACTCAGTCGTCCAGGTGATGCGTGAGAGGGAGAAGAACATCTACCCACCCCCCCTGCCGAATTCCGACCGTCTCAGGGCGCAGTCCCGACCAACTTTCCAGCCCTGACCCAGCTGTGCCAATGGGGCATGTGCTGCATCCTGCACTGGAGTAGCAGTCAGGGAGGCCTCCTCCAGGAAAGGGAATGTTTGCTCCCTTACTTCAGAGCTGCACTGCCTGCAGAGGCAGATCTAAAGGAGGGCAAAGCTCTAAGTTTTGCAAGAAGCCTCACCTTGCCGTGGAAATCACTCCTCTCTTGCACTGTTCTAGCCAATCCTCACAGGGAACAGCAACATCTTGGCGTTGCTTACTGGCTACAGCAGCAAGGGAGAGGAGGGATTTGCATGACAGGGTAAGGCTCCTTGCAACACTTACAGCTTTGCCCTCCCCTGTAGATCCGCCTCTGATTGCCCGTACCCTGATGCTAAGGTCAGGATTGTGACCTCAATCATGCCCCCCTTGGGTGCCGTTTTCCTAGACTGAAGAGCCCCAAACGCTGCAGCCTTTCTGCATAAGGGAGGTGCCCCAGCCCTGTAATCATTTTGGTTGCTCTCTTCTGCACCTTCTCTACTTCCTGTATGCAGTACTCCACATGCGGCCTTACATTGATTTGTACAATGGCATAATAATATTGGCTGCTTTATTCTCAACCCCTTTTTTAACTATCCCAAGCATGGAATTGGCCTTCTTAATTGCTGGGCCCCTGCAGTCTCCTGAAAGAAAGGTGCTTTGGATAGAGCAGTGTTCAAGCTGTGGGTCAGGACCAGTGATGTCATTCAGGGGGAACGGACCAGAACGGGCGTTCTGGATCCTAACAGGCTCCGTGGCTGGTTCCGGGTTCCCGACAAGTGCCAATCAAAAGTGAGTTCCTGTTCCTAAATCATTTGAATGACACCACTGGTCAGGACCCACTTGATGGGTCAGGACCTGATATCAGGTGGGTCGTGGAAAGCTGGGAGCAGACATCTTGGAAGCTGCAGACCTTACTCTTGCTATATGCCTGTTGCGGGTGTTCACAGTTTTAATTTTCAAGTGAGGGATTTTTTTTTAATTAGTTCAGTGCTTTTACGCAATATTTTGACCTAATCTTGCTTTCTATCGGAGACGTTTGATGGTTGTGCAATTGCTGCAGTCCAAGAATGCCAGTTTGCATCCCAGGAGTCATTTGATTACGTCACAACGATGGCACTTCCTGCTTGATGATGTCACTTCTGGCTCTTGACATCACTTCCAGGTTAACGACATTCCTTCCGGTGGGTCCCAACATCATTATTATTATTATTATTATTATTATTATTATTATTATTATTATTAT
>JAJKFI010032418.1:10737-34069 GCA_029204185.1 Lerista edwardsae | reverse complement strand
GAGAGAGAGAGAGAGAGAGAGAGAGAGAGAGAGAGAGAGAGAGAGAGCAACCGGGCAAGGCTTAATTTGAATATTCCCATCCATCCAAGCTCCTCTTCCCAGAATGTGTGTCTTTAGGCCCTGACACACGTGAAACAATTTTTCATTTTATTGTCCAAAGGCTCTTAAGTTCTCCACGTGCAGAAATCAAAGACAAGAGTGCCTCTGTGCGCATGCAGAATGTCTTCCCTTCAGCCCAATGTCATTTGCAGGATGAAGGGGGGGAAAGGCTGGCCTATGCTGCCCGGGAGCTGAATTTCAAGGCTTCACACACACACACACACACCGCTGCGGGTGCATGTTTGGACCTCAAAGCACCAACTTAAGTCTGTCTTCTGCGCTCCTCTCCATCCCTGAGGCAGCTATGGCCACTGCCTCACTGAGGTCAGGAAATCGAAGACACGGACTCTGCTGGTCTATTGTGGGCTCGTGTCTCATTAGCTCATTAGCTCATAGCCAGGTTGTGACAGAGCACATCTGGGGCCAAACAACCTCGGGAAGCTTGCAGGCCACAGCAAGGGAAAAACTGGCGGCTTGTTCATACCTCTCTCCAGGCCTGCTTCTCTAAAAGCATCCCTTTAAAAGGATTGGGTTTTGTTTTGTTTTTTAATTTAAAGAATGACCCTGTAATTTGGTTGCACTGAGCTGGCCTCCTTGGGATTGCTCCATGTACCGCCGCGGATGTGCCAGGCAGGGCCGGCTCTAGCAGTGGCGGGGCCCAATGTGGGGCATTCCTGTGGGGCCCCCACTCGCCAAGAAGAGCGCTGTTCGTGCCACATGCAAAGCATGGCACACGGAAGTAGTTGGTGGTGATATCATAACATCCCCGCCAACTGCTTCCAGGCGGCCCATCTTGGGCTGTTCAGAGGCAGAGGCAGGTGGAGAGACCCAGGTCAAGCTGCTCTGCTCGCCCCACTGACTTATAGCCAGTGATGTCATGCAGGGGGGAACGCGGGGGAACTCAGTTCCACTAGTTAAAGTTAGGGCTGACTCCGCCCACTTCACTCTCCCTCCTCCCCCCTCCCGATTCCTCTGCAAAGAGATTTTCTTCTGGGTTGGCCGGCACTCAGAGGGTTAAAGGGAGCGACTCCGGATTCCTGGGGGGGGGGGGAGCGAAGGCAGTGATGTCATTCAGGGGGAACGGACCAGGACGGGCATTCCGGATCCTAACGGGCTCCGTGGCTGGTTCCGGGTTCCCGACAAGTGCCGTTCAGAAGTGAGTTCCTGTTCCTAAATCATTTGAATGACACCACTGCTTATAGCCCATAGAGACTCCAGGTGCAGCCACAGGCAATGTGCTCACCCTGCTAGTGCGGGGGCCCCTGAAGCGTGGGGCCCGATGTGACAACTTTGGTCACATTGGCTTAAGGCCGGCCCTGGTGCCAGGGATGTGGAGGACTGTGCGCATAGCCACAATTCACCCACATTCCTAGTGAGGGGGCACAGAAAGCTTCTTTCTGTGCATGACCAACGGGGACGCAGTGCACAATGTGCACTACACAATGCACGATGCGCAATGCGCAGGGATCCCGAGTGGGTTTCTCTCCCCAGCCTGCATCTGTCACCTCGTGTCTCCCTTGTGACAGGGCCGGTCTTAGATGCTGCCGGGGCACAACTGGAAATGGTTTTTTGCAGGGCGCCAGATTCATAGCCAAGGTCTGCAGAATCTTCGGGCACAATCCTGACCTGGAGTGAGGCCGGCACAGTTAGGCCAACGTTTAGCCGGCACAAGGGGCACCATAAAGTATGTTCGGACCACTCCCAGAGTCAGAGAGGCCAGCACACAGACGTGCGCCATCCTCCCTGACTCTGAGAGGGGTCCAAACACGCTTTACGGTGGCCCTTGTGCTGGCCAAACTTTGCTGGCTTAGTTTATGCCGGCCTAACTCCAGGTCAGGATTGTGCTCTTAGAGAGATAAATACAATTTATTCTAGACTTTATATCTCTTGGGTAGAATATTAGACAACCAGAATGTGCGCCAAAAAAAAACGTGCAGGCGAATTCCTGGACCAAATGGCAGAGGCAGATCTAAGGGAGGGCAAATCTCTAAGTTTTGCAAGGAGCCTCACCTTGCTGTGGAACTCACTCCTCTCCTGCACCGTTTTAGCCAATCCTCACAGGGAAAAGCAACATCTTGGCATTGCTTACTGGCTACAGCAGCAAGGGAGAGGAGGGATTTGCATGACAGCGTAAGGCTCCTTGCAACACTTAGAGCTTTGCCCTCCCTGTAGATCCGCCTCTGCCAAATGGATCTAAGCACATTTTCGTATAAAATTACGTCCACGTCAGCTGACATAGTACATATATGACGTAATTCAAGTACAGTTTAAAAAAAATTTCAAAATATAAACACAACGGACATTTTTAGAGCGCAGAAGAAAATTGAAACCGTCTCAGTTCCCTCTTGAACCTGCAATGTGGCATTGTGGGTATTTGAGAAGACCAGCATGCGCTCGGGCAGGGACCCTCAGGCACAAGGCCCAGTTGGGCGCTTAAAGCCGGCCCTGCTCGTGACAATTCGGGAACAGAGATCTGCAATGGAAGGGGGCCAACTCCACATGGGGGGGACGAGAGAAGCTGATCCCGAAACCGGCTCAGCCACCCTCTTGCCGCAGCTGCCCCCACTTCTTCGGCACACAGACACTCACACACACACACACACCCCCAGCCATTCACTCACTCACTCACCTGAGTCCAAACCAGTCGCCAATTCAGGCTTGCAAAGTTCTGCGGAGGAGGAGGAGGAGACGGCCCAGGCTCTATCAGGAGGATGAATGGGGCAGGGGGGGCCCCCGGTTTGTTTTTATGCTGGGCCGGTTTTGAGGAAGTCTGGCTGGCAGTGGAAAATCCGGGTGGCTGGTCTCATGCAGACTTTACTCAGATCTGCAGGCCGACCAGCGCTGGGAGAAGGGGGGGGGAGCCGTGGGGCGGTGGGTGGGGGGAAGAGCCTGACTCACATGATCTGCTGGCAAAAAGCACATCAGTTCTGCAGCTGGCCTGGCTGCAGCTGGAAATGGAAGAGAGAGAGAGAGAGAGGCCCAAATTGGCAACAGATGCTTCTGTAGACCACCTCTTTAGTTCTTCCTGTAGGAGTAAAAAAGAGAGAAAACACCAACCTCTCTTTCTGCCCAGGCCCTATTTTTCTAATTGGTTGTCAGCGATCCAAACAGCCCTAGGAGCCGTAAGCACAGCCGCTGAAAAACAACACTCAGAACCGCTGAAAAAGCCGACAGTCCCGGAACTGGGAGAATTGACACTGGGGAAACGGCATCTTTGGCTTAGTCCCGACTCCTTTGTATTCTTCTGGGACTGGAATGATAATTTAAGGGGACATCCACGAAAACAGAGGGTTGCGAGAGCCAGAACAGACGAAAGCAATATTTCGTCCCCCGGAGTGTAATTCATCTGTGGAACTCTTTGCCACAGGATGTGGTGATGGCACCTGCAGGCAGAGGTGCCTTGAAAAATGGGATTAGAAAGACGGAGGGAGGGAAAGTCAACCCCAGGTTACAAGACACGATGGGTATGTGCAACCTCTATGTGCATGATGGGTAGGCTACCTTGGAGTGCCAGGTGCAAGGGAGTGGCCACAGGATGCAGGTCTCTTGTGGTCTTGTAGGTCCCTGAGGCATCTGGTGGGCCGCTGTGGGATGCAGAAAACTGTGGGATGCAGAATAGCCCCCCCCCCTTGATCCTGCAGGGCTGATGTTCTTATGATCTGAACACAAGCCATTAGTATGTGCAACCTCCTGGTTTTAGAAGTCGGCTGTCTCTGAATGTCAGGCGCAAAGGAGTGGCAACAGGATGCAGGGATCTTGTGTGGGTCTCGTGTGCTTCCTGAGGCACCTGGTGGGCCACTGTGAGATGCAGGAGGCTGGACTAGGTGGGCCTTTGGCCTGATCCAGCATAGGGGCTCTTCTCGGGTTCTTATACGAAGGACAGGGCTATTGGCTGATCTCCGGTTTGTCTTCAGCCGTTGCAAGCCTCTCTCTTACGCCAGTATCTCTGGGTGAATAAAAGGGGATTTCCATGGGGCAATGAGAGGCAGCCGCATGGCAAGGCTAAGTTGGCCTCATGCCTACTGACACATCCTGCGCCAGGAACCTGGACATTCAGGATCATGCATTTCCTGTTCAGTTTAGCAGGACTTGGGTTTCAGGCTGTCGCGCTGAACTCTTCAAAATTGGGAGTTTTGCAAAAGGAGTTTTGCAAAAGAGTTTACAGCAAAAGAATTACTGCAGGTGGGTCACTGGCGTTTGGGCCCAGAGTTTGAAAATGCATGGAAAAACTCTTGACCTACTCAGAGACAACCTTTCTTCCAAGTGGCTTAAACTGATCGAGACCAAACTTATGTCTCTTGACTTGAATCTTGAATCCCTAAGCGATCTAGGAATTCAGCAGGCTCATGCCCTTATTGAATCCAAACTCTGGCAGCATGAGTTTGAGGTTCTTGCAGCCAATCTGAACCCTACTTGTTCCCCGTTTTTCTTTGGTCTTTCCACTTCTCTTGGGTGTCATCCGAATTATTTTTCCCTATTAATTAACCCCAGGTTGAGAAGAGTATTTATGTTAGCCCGATTTAACCTTTTTCCTTCAGCGAATCATGCCGGCCGTTTTGCAAATATCCCCAAAGAGGATCGATTATGTCTTTTTTGCCATTTGGTTCCAGATACCCTCGATCACATACTTTTTCACTGCCCAGCACATTCTTCTATTCGTAAAGTTTTTTTAGAACTCTGGTTATCTTCCCTGCCAAACACCCCTGAAACTTTTCTGAGTGATTCCTCCCCTCTTATCACAGAAGCTGTGGCTAGATTTCTGTTTTGAGATTCTCAAATTAACCCTCGAGCTATAATTTGTATGTGTATTTTTAGTGTTAGTATTGTTACCTGTTGTACTTATGCCAATAAAGGTTTGGGAAAAGAAAGATGAAGACGTCAGTTTCGACATTTTTCTTATAGCACGCTGGCCTTCCCCTCTTGTGATGTCCCTTCTGGGGTCCACAGGTCTGTTCCAGGGCAACTGCCTGCATTAAGAAATCTTCTGTCATAGCTAGAATCATAGGATCAAAGAGCTAGAAGGACCCTACAAGGTGCATCCCTGCACACTGATTTACCCATTAGGACTTCACCTAGTCCAGCTCCCCTTATCCCACAAGATGCCTCAGGGAGAACACAAGATGCCTGCATCCTGTGGCCACTCCCTTGCACCTGGCATTCGGAGACAGCCTGCCCACTTCTAGAACCAGGAGTAGAGGCGGCATATCCTGGTACCCATCGCGGCTTGCGATGACATTTGCTTCCATAAAACTATCCAGTCCCCTTTTAAAGGCACCCAGGCCAGGTGCCATCACAACCTCTTGTGGCAAGGAGTTCCACAGATTAATGACATGCTGGGTAAAAAAATATATATTTTTTCTTTAAATATGAAAGGCTTTGGCTTGTGAATGATTTAACCTGCAGGTCTGTTCATCTACACCCTCACCCTACTTGACTCTGTTAGAAATTCCACAACATAGGAGGGCTTTCTTTCTTGCGAGATGGGGGCTTCTTCCATCAGCAGTCCTGGAGGGCAAATTCAAAAGAACTGCCCTAGCCGAAAGGCTTTGTCCCTGCAGCATGGGGGAGGTAGAACTTACAGAACATGTTTTATTCCGATGTTTATACTACCAGGGAATTCGTGAAAAATTCATCTCCCCTCTAGTAAAAAAATTTCCAAGATCAGAGGAAGGGGAGTTGTCTAAATTGTAACTAATAGGGTGTAATGATCCACGGGGCTTGTTGCTTGCTGATTTTTTAATTTTTTAATTGTATTTTAACATTGTTTTAAATTGTTTCTATTGTTAAATTTTGTTTTTATTGTTTCTTTTATTGTAATGCCGCCTTGGGTGCCTTCGGGCAAAAAGGCGGGATATAAATCCAATAAATAATAATAAATAATAATAATAATGCCCAGGTAACAAAGCAATGTGCCAGTTTTTTAGCGGCTGCAGGGAAGATTTGCAAAGTATTGGTCGCCCAAGAAAGAGAGTATTAAGTCCACGAATCTATGCTATTATTTGATGTGGCTTTATAGTGTAAGTCAAATTTCTTATAAATAACTTTTAAGAATGTCTGCTTTTGTCTGCTTTTTAACAATGCTTAAGATTCTGACCTTTAAGTGATTTAGCATGCTTTTATATTCATCTCAGAGCCATTGTACTCCATAGATTCTTGATATGTATATGCATTTATGTATGCTTCTGTTTAAATTTTTGATCTCTCTGGTCTTTGACCGTAATAAAGACTGACTGACGGACTACAGGAGGGGAACGTTGAAGTTCTCCCCTCCTGAAGAAATCGAGGCCTGCAAGTTTTAATCAGCCCAAAGCTCAACCGCTCAGCTGCCCCAGCAGGGCAGGGAGAATTCGGGATGTCCACCCCCTGCCCAGGAATGAGTAAGAGGCTGAGACTTGTTTAGTTTTCAGGGGAAGGCAGATGAAAAATCATCACTGATCACTGGGATTTTTTTTTTTCAAGGCATGTGACAGTCATGAGGCTCTGACTCCGTCAGGATAAAGAACTTGGAATGTGGACATTAACCCCGTCCTTCTGCAAACCACAGAGCCTCCCCCCTCCCTCGCTGGAGACGCGGCAAGCGCGAGTTCTGAAATGAGGCCCTCCCCACCCCAACCCACAAAGCTGCCGGCCGCTCTGGATTCCTCGCTGCAAATCTCTCTTTGAGAATCAGCTCTGGAAGCCAGAACCCGGTTTATCCTTCTAAGCACAGGCCGCCACAAGCTTTGGACCCCTGCTCCAGACTGTTTGCGCCTGAGATGCAGCTGCAGTTTGGTCTGTTCCTGACAGTTTAGGCCAGGGGTCCTTGAGAGGACCGGCCCATGAGTCAGGGCAACTGAGGCAGCTGCCTCAGGCAACAGACATGGGGAGGGTGCCCGTCTCTGTCTCCCGACTTGCCTCTTTCTCCTTCCTAGAAGGGAAAAGGAAGAGGGGGGGCAGAGGAAGAGGGAGATGGCTGGGCTAGCACATGGACACCGATGTGTTTGGGAAGTGTCCAAGTTCAGCACAAACACACTAGCCCTGTTCTGTTGCTCATTTTCCCCTCCCCTATGGTCAGCATTCTAATATATATTGGTCCTGAACATGGAGTTTCTGCTTAGCTACTTATCTTCTCCTTGGATCTAATTCCCCCCTTCAAAACCATGTAAAGTGGCTGTAGCCACATCCTGTGGCAGAGAGTTCCACAAGTTAAGCATGCCCTGCATGTGAAGAAGGACTCGCTTTTGTCTGCTGCGAGCCACTTGGCTTCTCATGCAGGCTTCTTGCGTGCACGTGTGAATGTTTTCAGATTTAAGAGACCCTGCCCCACCGGAGCTGCTCGGAGAGTCGGGGAGATGCCTGACTCCAGTGTCTTTCACAGCCCCGTGACTGGCTGAAATCCAGCATGCAGAGTGTTGGGCCTCAGCCCACATCCATGCTGGGGGAAAAAGCTTGAGCTGCTGGCTTTCCGGCTGCGATGCCACACTGATTTCTTGCGGTCACAGCAGCCTTGACAGCTGGGATTAGAGCGCTGACAACCTGATGATTGGACTGGTGATGCCCGGTCTTGACAGGAAACGAGAAATGGAACAATTGACGGCAAACCTCCCAGACTATGACTGTACCCCACGGGGCACTTGCGGGGGGCAGGAGAAAGATTTTTGTATAGAAAGGATTGCGATGCTGAGATGGCTGGGCAACGGGAGGGTCACCATCAGCCACTCCCAAAGATGCTGGATCAGGCCAAAGGCCCACCTAGTCCAGCTTCCTGCATCTCACAGTGGCCCACCAGGTGCCTCAGGGAGCACACAAGACCACAAGATGCCTGCATCCTGTGGCCACTCCCTTGCATCTGGCATTCTGAGGTAAAAACAACAACACCGTCTAGTCCAGCTTCCTGTATCTCACAGTGGCCCACCAGATGCCTCAGGGAGCACACAAGACCACAAGATGCCTGCATCCTGTGGCCACTCCCTTGCACCTGGCATTCTGAGGTAAAATTCTGAGGTAAATAAAACATCTAGTCTGGCTTCCTGCATCTCACAGCGGCCCACCAGGTGCCTCAGGGAGCACCCGAGACAAGGAGATGCCTGCATCCTGTGGCCACTCCCTTGCATTCAGGGAGAGCCTGCTTCTAGAACCAGCATGCTGCATATGCCCATCATGGCCTGTCTCCTGTGCTGGACTTTTCCTCCCTCAACCTGTCCCGTTGAAAAGCATCTAGGCCAGATGTCATCACAGTGGCAAGGAGTTCCACGGATTAATTACGCACTAGGTGCAGATATATTTCCTTTTCTCCTGCCTTTTCAATGTGAGTGGCTGGCCCCCTTGTTCTTGTCTCACACCAGAGGGAAGAAAACCTCTCTCCATCCCCTGCATACTTTTGTGTGTCCCCTTCTGGACCGAAGAGCCCCACGCCCTGCGGCTCAACCCATCACCTGCTTGCCTCCAGCAGCCCTTAGTGCTTATTGCTGCCTTCCAAAATCCATGCTCACTTCCCAGATTTTGGGGGTTGTTCCTCTTGATTGCTGCTTTGCATGCTCCAGAGCTAAGCCAGGGATCCAGCCAAGGGCTTTGATCTGCACTTGAGTAGTGCCCTGTCTCCCCCTGCTGGGAAACTCCCATCACTGCAACCAGGGATTTCTTTGAGATCCTCCAGCCAGAATTCAGATTGGTGGAACTTTCCTCAACCCCTATTTGGTTTAATCCTTTTTTTTTTAATCTAATATTTTGTTTCTTTGCCTGCCTAGACTCACCCATTCAAGTGAGTCGTCACACCTGATCACTTGCAGGTGTGAATCGATGTTGTGGGTTCCCCCCCCCCGCCCTTCCCCATTTGGGATGGTGGCAGTGCATAGATCTGGCCCCCTCCCCTCCATTCAGCTGCTGACCCAGTAGAAAGGAACAGCAAAGAGAGGGAAGGGATGCGTGAGCACTAACCATTAGTTGCTGCTGCCTTTAGGGAGTCTGTGACCTTGCAGGTTCCTTGAATACGTATTTAAAGCGAACAGCACAGCTGCCTCTTCTACAGAACACAGGAGGGAGGGATGACTGTGTGCTTCTCCCTCCAAAGCAGCAGTGAATACTCAGTACTGCCCCCCCCCACATCTTGGACCACTTTACGGATGCTGAGCAAGGGGGCTTCAGACCGGCACCCCGTTTCAGCGTGAGGGCCCTGCACGTGCCCTGGTGTGAGTGGTGCACTTTCCTCCTTGCCCAGAGCATCCGAGGGAGTTCTGGAGCACGTCGGTTGGTTTTGGCTCTGGAGCGGGCGCCAGTGGAGGCTGACAGCATGGTTGGACTTTTGGGAAATTCGTTGGGCTAGAAGCTGTGATGCCACTTCCTGCTTCTGGGAGACCCTTGTGGGTCCTGACCGAGACTCTGCCGTCAGAGGAACAGGCTGTTCGTTCCTACAGACAGTGGCTGCCGAACCTGGCGGAATTTTCCAGCGATGTTCAGCTTCTGTGCTCCAGCCTCCCTCAACCCGCCGACAGCACAGCAATGAACTGAAACCCTAAAGCACATTTGGACCACTCCTGGAGTCAGGGAGGATGGCGCACTGAGGATGGCTCAGAAAGGACATAGTGGAGCTGGAAAAGGTGCAGAAGAGAGCGACGAAAATGATGACGGGGCTGGGGCACCTCCCTTAGGAAGAGAGACTGCAGCGTTTGGGGCTCTTCAGCCTAGAAAAAAGGCGCCTGGGGGGGGACATGATCGAGACATACAAAATAATGCGCGGAAGGGACAGAGTTGATAAAGGGATGTTCTTTTCCTTTTCTCAAAACACCAGAACCCACTAAAACTGAGGGTTGGGAGAGTTAAAACAGATAAAAGTACTTTTTTACCCAGCGTGTAGTTAATCTGTGGAACTCTCTGCCACAGGAGGTGGCGATGGCATCTGGTCTGGATGCCTTTAAGAGGGGATTGGACGGATTTCTGGAGGAAAGGTCCATGGTGGGCTGCAGGCCATGATGGGTTGTGCAACCTCCTTACATTAGTAGTAGGCTACTTCAGTGTACCGGGTGCAAGGGAGTGGCAACAGGATGCAGGCATCTTGTGGTCTTGTATGCTATCTGAGGCATCTGGTGGGCCACTGGGAGATACAGGAAGCTGGACTAGATGGGCGTTTGGCCAGATCCAGCAGGGCTCTTCTTATGTTCTTATCTGTGTGCTCCAAACATACTATGCAACGGCCCTCATGCCAGCCAGACTTTGCTGGACTGTGGCCGCCTGACTCCAGGTTAGGACTGTGCCCTCACTTTGCTATGGAAAACAGCCGAGAAATCACCCGACTGACTGCTGCCTTCTCAGGAAAGCAGCAGGCTCTGGCGTCACAATGACGGCACTTCTGGTGGGTCCCGGACAGGCTGCCATTCCCAAAAGTGGGTCCCCGTGCTAAAACATTTGAGAATTGCCGGGCTAGAGGAAACGCCCTCCCAGCATGCCCGCTCCCCTCCGGATTTTGCAGGATGGGGATTCTGGGAAGACAACCGAGAGCAAGAAAAACGAGGACACAGGGTTTAAAAAGGAAGAAAAATAATAATCTGGTAAAATCTTTGCTACATATAATCGGCTGCAACATTCCGCACAACGCCAAGCCTTCGGGACTTTGCAGGCAGGAGCCACCAAGTGCAGCCGAGCTGCCCGCTTCCGCCCCCCCCCCCCCGCTGAATGCAGAATCCAGGAGGCTCTCAGCCACTCTTTCGCTGCTGCCGTTTGCTCCTGTCTCCCCCTCCGGTGTAAAGAGAAGCAGAGCAGTGGGAGAGGAGCCTGGGGGAAGAGCCTGGGGGCCCGGCTGTCCCACCCTGGGGGAAGAGGTGTCCAGGGTCGTGGGGGGCCCCCGAGCCCTACTCCTGGGGAAAGGAGCCCTGCCCAGCAACCTCCAGTTTGCCACGCCTCCAAGTTCATCCCTCAAGAGGACTAGAAACCCTTTTTTCCCCTTGACGTGCCCAATGCAAAGATCTCTCTGGGGTGAACTTTCCCCGTCTTCGCGCCGGAAAGCGTGGCCGAGGGTGACGGCTGGCCCTGCTCCCCAGTGCTGGGCCCCTGGGGGGGGGGGATGTGGTGTTCCTGCGGCCAGCAAGGCGCTCCCCCTTCCCCTGTAGGCTGCCTCGACCCCAGCGACCTCAGGGGCAGGGAGGCCCGGAGAAGAGGCGGCAGGGTCTGGCCGCAAGGAGGCGGCAGCCTCTGTGCAACTCCTGGCACGAAAAAGACGGCACAGGAGACAGGGCACCTCTGGCCACTGGGGGCATGCAAAACAGAGGAGGGGCACATCTCCTTCAGGCCCTCATGCAGCTGCCGTGAGCAGAGCCCTGGGCTCCGAGGCCCACCCCGCAGGGCTGTCGCGAGAGCAGCCGGGAAGGTGCGCTCGAGGGCACTCGCCAGGCAGCGCCATTTCCAGCCTGGCGGTGCCAACCCAAGGCAGCGCCTCGAGAACCAGCAGGCTCCGAGCCGGAGGAAAGAGGGGGCCGGTTTCACCAGGGACGGGCCAGGCTTCATTCCTCCTCCGGCGGGCGTTTCCTCTCCCCCGTCTCTGGGGGGCTTGAAGGCGGTGCTCGCCTCCCCCGCCTGGCTGCCAGGCCCCTCTTCTCCCCAGTGCCAGGCCCCACCGAGGCACACGAGACCAAACTCGGGTGGCCTCTGCCGCGACAGCCACGGAAGGGTGGGCACCCCAGCTCCCCAGGCAGGGTGGCGAAGCCCCATCGGGCCAGACTCCCGGGTGGGCAGTGCCCTGCGCCGGAGCACCCCCGTTGCATAGAACTCAGGTGGCACCGTCGGTTCTGCTTCCTCGGGCCCTGCTCACACAGACCCAGCTTGCCCGCTCCGCTTGCATTATCCCTCGCTACGAGCGTCGGGGGTTCGGTTCGGAACACAGCAGCGATCCCAGCGACAGATGAACTCGGCCACCCACAGCGAGCCAGCGACAGCCTCACACTTCCGGGCGCCCGAGAGACTCTGGCAGAGCCCAATCCAGACGAGGCGGGATCCTTCCCTTCGCCCTGGTCCTCAGAGTGCTCCTGGCGGGCCACAGGCGCGAAAAAGCTTCCAGCCCCGATTTCTGCAAGGGGGCGGCTGCAAGTCCCGGAACGGCAGTTTGCTGGGTGCGGAAGGACGCGGGTCCTCTTCAGGGGCCTCGACAGGACAGCCCGTCTTGGAGGGGGCGGGGGTGGGAGAGTCCCTGCTTGCAGGTGGGCAGCAGCGGACGGGGAGTCGGCAGAGGGCTCCCTGCCCCTCCCAGAACACGGGGAAACCTGTCAGGTGTGGGCGAGGGAGGGGGGAGAGCCCACCCACCCCCTTTCATCCAGAGCCAGCTCGGGCAGACACTGCAGGCAGCGAATCCCGACGCACTGGGCCAACGCTCACCGACACCAAAGCGTCCGACGGCCGCCCCACGGAAGGCGGACGCTTCTTATGGCTTTTAAGGGCCCCCCTGCACCACTTCAGCGGGCGCGAGGGGGGGGGGAAGAGAGTCCTGGAGGGGAGACTGGCGGGCCAGGGAGACCCCTGTTGGCTGTGCAGCAGCGGAGACCGAAGGCAGCGCTTGCCCCCAACCGCCCACGGAGGCCGGCCAGCCTCTCCTCGGAGGGAGGCGGGAGCGCAGAGCAAGCATCGCGGCCGCCCCCGTGACCGATGGCGCAAACCTCCCCCGCCCCTCCCACAGCCTTTCCGGCGGCCAACACGCTCTCGGCCGGCTCTTTGGCTTAGGCAGCCACGTGAAGGAACACGGTGGCAGAGGCTGGGGGCGTGGCCTCCGGGCCCCTCTGCCCCCGTTTCATTAACACTGCCTTGGGGAACCCCGTGCACCTCTCCGCAAAGGCCCTGCGCGTGTGCGGGAAGGAAGAGGGGGCCGTGCGGCAAGCGCCGGCACACCACGGGGGACAGGACTGCACCACAGGAGGCGCAAACTCTGACCCGTTCCCTGACTGCAGAACCAAGAATACAAGGGGTGGGTGTGGGGGGGGTGTCTGTGTGCGTGAGCTATATATCAAGCAAGGTCGTGGCGGACAAGTGTTGCGTGAGAATCCCTGACGGCCAAAACCCCGGAGCTGCTCCGCCCCCGTCCGGCACGGGGAAACCCCCCCCCCCGCGCCTCGTCACGGCTTCACAGTGCATCCGATGCGCTCAGGGTCCGGCCAGTGGTGCTGGGGGTTTCGGGGGGCTGCAGCCCGGTCACTGCAGCTCGCAGCCTCCTCCGCGCCGGCCGTTTCTGCTTCCCGGGAGGAGTCTTTGGAAGGGCCGAGGGGGGCGTGGGGAAGGGCCGGGCAGCCTCCTCCGGTCCGGATGGCGGAAGCGGCACACACGGTCCCCACGAGCCGGCGGCCGCCCTCATTCCGAGAAGGGAGGGAAGATGTTCAGCTCCGGGAACTCCTCGCCACTGTAGCCGGCTCCCTGGTCGCCCAGCATGGAGAGCATGTCCTGGAAAACGGGGCGGGAGCCCAGGCTAAGCGGGCGAAGCGGCCTGGCGGAGCCCAAGTTCAGCGGGCAGCCCAAGGCTCTGCCCCGCCTCTCCCCCGGAACCCACACACCCCCTGCTGGCCCACCTCTCCGGTCCCAGAACCACTGGTCGTCTTTCCCCCTCCCTGACCCTCATGCCTGGAACGTGCTGCTGGGGGACGTGCGAGGGAACCCTCCTCTGCCCACAGGAAGGGGCCCCGCCTGGCCTGAGCCCCTGGAGCTTCGACATTCAACAAGGGGCTCTGCACCTGCCAGGATGCGGCCCCTCCCTATATATGCCTCGGAAGGGACAGTCCTCTCCCC
Organism: Lerista edwardsae; assembly: GCA_029204185.1. Classification (NCBI taxonomy): domain Eukaryota; kingdom Metazoa; phylum Chordata; class Lepidosauria; order Squamata; family Scincidae; genus Lerista; species Lerista edwardsae. The sequence goes on along the minus strand of JAJKFI010032418.1, from coordinate 20,236 downwards.
CCCACCCCCTCCTGGGCTCTGCAAAGAGCTGTCCAGGGCAGCCCACTGCACTCCTGACCCCGGGAATGAAACCATGAGCCCCCCCCAACAAGGAGGCGCCCCCCCTCCAGAGCCTCACCGGGAAGACTTCGGGCTGGCTCTGCTGCTGCTGCTGCGGGATGTGCTGCTCGGCCCCCGAGCTCTGTCCGTGGTGTTGGCCCTGCCACTGCGGCCAGACCCCGACCCCCGCGGCCGTCCGCGCCTGGAACTGGGCCGGGCTCTGCCCCGCCTCACTCGCCGCTGCAGGAGGAAAGGTCGGGACAGCCATTTCGGGGGCTGCTGCTGCTTCTCAAGCAGGCGCACCTCAGCCCCCTTCCCCCCCCCGGTCCAGCTGCACCCAGCCCGAACAGACGCACGGCCCACAAGAGGGGGTTGCGGGGGGTAAGCGGACCCAGCCCAGGGTCAAGAAGGGGGTCGGGAGCCAAAGGAGGGGGCATGGACGTGTCCCGGGAGGTCAGAAAACGTCTGCCTGGATGTGGGGGTTGGCCTACTAAGTTGCGCCCCTCGTAATTTGTAGACACGGCAATCCGATGTCCACATGCAATTCTGACCCATGGAGAAAAAAAACACCCCGCCCCACCCCCAATAAAATTCCCATCAGGTGCGCCGTCGAGGTGCTACCATTCTGAGGTAAATTCTGAGGTAAAATTCTGAGGAAAATATGAGGTAAATGAGGAGTTTTCAAAATCCATAAGAACATCCATAAGTGCATCCCCCACCCCCACCCCCGAACCAAGAGAAAGGCCGCTGGGGAGGGGGACAGAAACTGGCGCAGGAACAGGGCCCTGGAGTGAGGCTCTGGTGGCAGCCATGCGAGTAAAGAAGGGCAAGGGCCCCCCCTGCCCCCCCGTCTGTCAAGCACCACTGAGCCTGTGGAGGAGGAGGAGGAGGAGGAGAGGAGGAAGAGGAGGCCCACCCCGGGCGGGTTCCGGCTCTGAGCCAGGCAGGGACACTCACCAAAGCTGGCACTACGGCCGCTGAGGCTCGGGTAGGCCGCCCCACCAGGGGAGGCCGTGGACCCCGGCGTCGTCATGGGGCTGAAGGAGGATGGGGCGGCCTGGAAGGAGCTCATGGCGAAGGACTGGGGCCGGGCCTTGGCGGCCTGGGCAGAAGCCACTTGCTGGGAAAGGAGAGAAAAAAACACCACATGAAACCGAGGCGGTGACTGGGAGGCAGCACTTTGGGGGCATGAGGGGTGTCTGGATCAGAGTACAGGCCGAAGGGGGACCCAGTACGGCCACCTTGCCGGGGCAGGCCAAGATCCATTAGAGGGGCCCTCTAATCCGTGCAGGATGCAGATCTCATCCCTACATAGGAGGGTACGAAGAGCCCCTGTGCTGGATCAGGCCAAAGGCCCACCTAGTCCAACTTCCTGCATCTCACAGTGGCCCACCAGAGGCCTCAGGGAGCACACGAGACCACAACATGCCTGCATCCTGTGGCCACTCCCTTGCACCTGGCATTCTGAGGTAAATTTCTGAGGTAAAAAACCAACAGAATTTGCTATCCTAAGAACGTAAGAGCCCCACAGGCCAAACCCACGGACAAGAAGGGTCCCCTGCACTGGTCAGGACGGTGGTGAGAGCGCCCCCTCCCACGCCCGGCCCCTGCAAAGGAGAGCAAAGGTTTTGCGAGAGAGCGGCCACGTACCTGGGCCGTGAACGGTGGGCGTGCCCCCGCAGTCCAGCTGTTTCCGGAGCCCTGAGAGGGAGCGGTGCGGCGGGAGATCTGGGCCAGGATCTGTCCAGCGGAGGTGGGCTGCTGCTGCTGCTGCTGGATGACGTTCACTGAAGGGACCGCCGTGCTGCTCCTGAGGGAGGAGGAAGAGCCTCTGGTGAGCGGCAGGCCTGCCCTTGACCAGCACAAAAGCCTGCCTTGGTCCAGGAACACTGCAGGCTTCCTCGTGGAGGGGCACTCTCAACCGCGAGTCCTCCTTATCCGCGAGTCCTCCTTATCCGCAAGGATTTGGTTCCAGACACCACCACCCCACTCGCCCTGCGGATAAGGAGTTCCGCTGATGCTGGGGTCCAACTCCCACAGCCCTCTTGTTTAGGCCTCCGCTGAGGCCTCCCCTGCTTGTGCTGGGCCAGCGACCCCTTTCTAGCGACCTTGGAGGGCCTCCAAATCCATCCACCCATCAACAGCATTTATATACCACTTTTCAACAAAAAGTTCACAGAGGCAACAAACAAAGCCGAACGGCTCCCTGTCCCAAAAGGGCTCACAATCTTTAAAAAAATGCAGACCGCCCCCAGCAACAGCCGCTAGGGAAGACCCTGCGCAGGGGTGAAAAGGGACCGTTGCTCTCTCTCCCTCTGCTAAATATTAAGAGGAGCACCACTCGGGAAAGGGCCTCCGGCCCAGTTAGCGGAAGCCTCTGGAAGCCACTTCTGATCAAACCAGAAGGTGTCTCCGGAAACTTCCGGAAGCAGCTTCTACCGGCCATTCTGAGGGAAGCTGGCCTGGCGCGGCCCAAGAGAGGCCTCCAGAGGAGTAACTGCAGGGAGCCCCCGGAAACGCCCCTGGGGCCCCCTCTGTGCCCAGTCGAATCCGGAGATACGGCGCCTGTGGGGGTGGAGGCTCCCCAGGAGAGCAGCTGTCCAGGCCCGGCTGAGGCACCCGTGACTGAGCTGTGGCAAGCCCCACACCCTGCCCCACCCACCACTAAATAACCCCCGGCCCTCACGACGCCCAGACGCGGAGGCTCAGCACGCCAGGCCAACGTCCCGGAGAAACCCCCCCCCCTTGAGCGGCCCCCGCCTCACCTGAAGTTCTCGGTGGTGGGGCGCGAAACGGCGAACGTGGAGCCCTGGGCGAAGAGGGACTGGCTGGCAGGCACCGAGCTGGCGGGGAGGGCCTTTGTCTGGTCTGCAAAAGAGAAGCCCCCCCGGGGGGGCCCTCCCGTGAGCTCTGCGGCACCAGCCCAGGGAGGAGCGGCGCAGGAGAGTCGCCCCCTGCAGAGCTTTCTCCGAAGTCGGCGCTGGGCGTCAGCTGCTACTGCGGCTGGCAGGCGGAAGCTGCGAATGGGGAGGGGGCGCGTGCACTGCTTGGGGGGGGTGGCCGGCGCTCTGCCCACAAGGAACCCCAGCCCTGCCCCGAGGAACCCGATGCCCAGACCGTGCCACAGCAGCCCCCCCCCCCCGCCCACCTGTGGCGAGGCTGCCGTAGAGGTCGCTGAAGCGAGGGTCCCGATCGTGGCCGATCTCCAGCGACTTGCTGTGCTCCACGCTCGGCGGCACCGGCTGGACGGCGGCCTGGGGAGAGGGAGGCGCCCGGTGAGGAGTGGGAAGCTCCCACCCGCGGAACGTCAGTCGGCGGAAGAACTGCGACCCCTCCCGGAGTCCAGAGAGGGCTCCCTGCACATCCTTACAACGCTGGGCTGAGCAGCGCTGAGGTTGGGGCAGCGCTCTGTGGCCCAGTCCAGGAGGGCCAGTCCTCGGGTTCTGTGAGGGGCTGAAATGGATGCCCCCCCCTTTTGGTTGCTGGTGACATCCACCAGCTGTTTGGCCACAGCCCCCCAGGCTGCTCGGGAGTTTTTTAGCCCCTGTCCAGAAGTGCTACACGAGGCAGACTCTAGGCTTGATCCTACGGGGCAAGCGGGCTCATTCTTAGCCTGCGGAACTCACGGCCACAAGGTGTGGCACTGACCACCGGCCACAAAGGATTGAAAAGGGGGCAAGACCCATCCGAGAGGCGGGGGGGGACGATGACCAGAGGTCTACGGCTGTGCCCTGCCTCCAAGTTCAGAGGGGAGCGTCTCTCGCTCGTGGGCTCTCCGCTTGGAGACAGCATCCTGGACTTGGGGAGCCCAGCAGGGCTCTTCGGGCGCCCTCAAGGGTTGCACCTCTGCTGATTTACCTGCGCGTGGTCATAGGCGGCTAAGCTCTCCCTTCCGGGCACCACGTCCAGTTCCGCCGGCTGCGCTGGCTGCTGCCTAAACACAGAGGCCCCCGTCAGAGCAGGGAACCTGCCGCCAAGCCTCCGGACCAGGCAACAGGCCAGAGAAACACCACCACCCCCAGCCGAGAGGCAGGGCCGACCCCCGGCTTCAGCCCCCCAGAGCTCTGTGCTCCTCACCTGGCTGCCAGCTGTGCCGGACTCATTTCCAGAGGCAGGCTGGCACTCGGGCCCAGGGGCGGCCGCTGCATCGAGCTGGTCCCGGTGGGGCGGGGCTCCTGGCTGGAGTTCCTGGAGCGTGGTTGAGAGGAGGGGGGGGCTCGGTCAGAGGGGGCGGCACCGGCACACACCAGCATGACGCGGGGGGGGGGCTCGTGCTTCCCTACTTGCAGCCTGCGACGGGCCAGGTGGCTCTTGAGCTCCCCAGTCTGCTCAGTTCACACACCGCCCTGGCCAGTGGCAGTCTCTACAGGGAGGGCAAAGCTCTAAGTGTTGCAAGGAGCCTGACCCTGTCCTGTAAATCCCTCCTCTCCCTTGCTGCTGTAGCCAGTAAGCAACGCCAAGATGTTGCTGTTCCCTGTGAGGATTGGCTAAAACGGTGCAGGAGAGGAGGGATTTCCACTGCAAGGTCAGGCTCCTTGCAAAACTTAGAGCTCTGCCCTCCCTTAGCAACCTGGCCAGGGACATCACGAGGCCGTGAGATGTCGCGACTGCACTTCTGGGGGCACCCTGGGGGGGGGGGTAGTGCTGGCAGCTGGACACTCCCCATTCCTCCTCCTCGGAAGGCTCCCTCCCCTTCACGCCCCCACTCCTCCTCCTCCTTCAACGGGGGGCATCTCTCTGAAGGAACACGGGGCGTCCAGCTCCCAACACCTCTGCAGCTAAGGCCGTCGTCTGCTCCTCCCTGGCACAGAGCCCGGGCAGGTGACCCTCAAGCTCCGCCCCAGGCAGTCTTCCTAGAGACCCCTCCTGCTCTCCGGTTCCACGGAGGGCTGTCGGAAATCGGCACAACCCCTTCACACGCAGAGGGCCCTGGGAGCACTCCCGGCGTGAACCCAGCAGGCTCTGGCCCCTGGAACTTCAGGCCACAAGACGGCACGTGGCTGCCAGGCCCGAGTCACTCGTCCTGCTTGCGGAAGCCGGACCGTCAGGACCCAGGTCAAAACGAGGCCGGGCCGCGAGCGAGAACCTGCTGCGATTTGCTTTGGCCCGGCTGGGCGGGAAAAGCCACCCCTGGAGAAAGGCTGCAAGACGGAAATCCGCCCTGTTCAATCTCGGTTGCTCTCAGGCTGCCTTTCCCCCCGCCCCCCAAAGCTGGAATATGGAAATGGGAAATGGATGTGTGTGGTCTGGGAAAGGAGGAAAACGTCCGAGATTGCCTGATGCCGTGATCCCCCCCCCCCCAGGACGCCCTCCCCCTTGCCCCACAAGACGGCTAGCTGCTTCGAGATGCAATCAAAGCAAAGGAAAAACGCTTTTCTGATACCCGCGGGCTTGGTATCCGCGGACTTGGGTATCCGCAGACTTGGGTATCCGCGGACTTGGGTATCCGCGGGTGCCATGCCCAGCCTGGAGGGCCTCAGGAGGCCTCCCAGATGCACTTCTTGTTCAGAGGAAAACTCTGAGGAGGCCACGAGGCCACATGTGTCCTTCCGGGGGCCAGCCACGTGCCCCAGATAAGCTGCGCTGCGTGGGCCTCCCTGCGGAATCCATTATCCGCAGAGTGGATCCCCCACGGACACAGACCACTGCGCGTCCGTATTTCAGGGGCAAGCAGCGGCCACGTATACAGAGGGCGGATCTGAAAAGGGAACTTAATAATCTGCGGTTCAGCCTCTCAGCTTTCCAGCTGTGCGATGAAAGAGCATCACACGGCGCACGAGCACCACCGGTGTCCGACAGGCCGAAGGAAAATTCTCCCCCCTCCCAGCATCAGAGTGTTTCCTGACATTCCGTGTCGTCACAGCAGCTCGGCCAATGGCAACGCTGCGGCTCAGGCAGCAGGGCCGGCAGGCAGGCCGCGGCCTCGGCTGGGCTAGAGGGGGGAAGCCAGGCCGTTTTCCCCCCCGAGTACGTACTTCACGCTGGTGTTGGTACAGATGATGTACTCGATCTCGTCCGAGTACGGGTTCTGGAAGGTGAAGGAGCTAGTCCTCATCCAGAGCCATTCTCGGTTCTTGGACCGGAAACGGAACATGACGGACAGGACCTGGCCTTTTAGCTTCACCACCTGGGAAAAACGGTTAGCGCCGTCAGCAGGAGAGCGAGCGGAGGAGACCCGGCAGTGCGGCCGGCCACCGGGTAGGGGCTCTCCCGGTGCCTTCAGGGGAGCTCACTGCTGCTGCCCACCCCTGCGATGCGGAAACCCACAGCCGGGAGTGGCCCCTGCATTGGCCCCGGGGGGCAGGGGAAAAAGGCGCCAAGAGAAACACGGACATTTGGCGCGTGTTTCACCATTGACCGCCCTGGCTGGCAGCAGCCGACGGTGGACAGAAGCTGGCCGAGGACACCCCTTCCCGGCTACATCCACACGGCTGGTGTAACCCCTCCTCTTCCTCAGCCCCCAGCACGGGGGCGTCTGCATTTCCTTTTGCAATTTCTGCCGGGGGGGGGGGGTTGGGGGGGGGGGGGGAGGGGTTGATGGTTATGGGGGGGGTGGAATGCAGTGTTCTGATCAGCCCAAGAGCAGGCTTCTCCCCCGCCCGATTCCGGGCCACGCTTGCCGACATCCGCAAAGGCCGATGCGCTGGGCGCCTCGGGGAGTGCAGGGGGCGCCAACGGCCTGATGCGGCCGAGGGCACGAGAGGCGCCGAGGCGACCCGGACCTGCCTTGGCTCCTGCTCACTGGCGCTCGCCAGGCGGGTTACCTGCTGGAAGCTGTCCTTCAGGAGCTGCTGGTCTTCGAGGTGGCAGAAGTCGACGATGTCCTTCCCCAGGAGCTCCTGGCAAGGGAAAGAGGCAGATCTAGCAAGGACGCTCTCCACAGGCGCCTGCGCAGTCTGGTGACACACACCCCTCTCTCTCTCTGTGCCTCCCCCAGGATAAGGGGGCCTGCCCCACTGTGCTCTGCTTCGGGGGCTCTGTGCCCCCCGGCAACCCCGGGTTTTGGCCGACCCCCTCACCTTCTCTGGCGGATCCTACCTTCTCCCCTTTCTGAGGCTGGTCCAGCCACAGCCCTGCTAACTGGGCAAGAGGCCCTTTTCCAAGTGGAACAGTGCACTCTTGCATTGAGCGGGGTGGGGGGGGGAGTGACTGTCCCTCTTCACCCCAGCACAGTGTCTCTTCCAGGGGCTGTTGTTTTTAGATTGTGAGCCCTTTCAGGACAGGGGGCCATGTAACTGTTGTTGGGTTTTTTTGCCTGTAAACCGCTTTGTGAACTTTTGTTGAAAAGCAGTATATATAAATACGACCAGCGGCGTCATGCAGCCAGAACGCTGGGCGGGCGGAACGGGTGAGCGGCAGCCGCTGAATACGGCTGACGATTGATGGCCAAGCCCTTAGGAGCCCTTTTCTCGCCTCGCCAGGTCTGAGCAGCCTCAGGGGCCAGCCAGGCGCATGCAGGGAGGCCTCGGCTGGCGGGGGGGGGGCTATCGGGCAGGCGAGTGGAGTGCCCTGGTCCAGGCTGCAGGGACCTGCCGGAGCCCCCCTGCCTCCGAGAGAGGAGTCACAGGGCCCAGAAGGTGGCCAGGCAGAGCGGGGGGAGCGAGCTGCCAAGGCCAGGGGCATGCAAGGAGGGGGGGCTGGCGGTGTGAGAGGCTGCAGAGCTCCAGGGGATCAGAGAAGGCCCTGAGGCTGAGGGTGCCACAGCCCCCTTCCTGCCTTTGCCCTGAGGCCCAGGGGAGGAAGAGGGAAAACAGCCGGGAAGCCGTACATGAACTGTGAGCCTGTACCGGGGGGGGGGGCAGTGGCAGGCAGGAGCCCAGGCCTCCCCCCCTTCTCAGAGTCCCCGACACCCCCAGTTCTTGGGCCCCAGAATCGCCCCTTCCTCACGACACGTTCCTTCCACGGGGAGCAGAGGAGCGCGGGCGGACGGATGGAGGCCCCTGCCCATGGGGAGCCCCCCCCGGATGCCCACCTGCGGCTGGTAACCCACGGTGGCCACGCAGCGGTGGTCCACGAAGGTGAAGAGCCCGTCCGTGTTGTGCCGGGAGATGAACTCGGTGGGCTGGCACACGGCGTTCATGTCCGCGCAGCTGGGCGAGCTCGTGACCTGCAAGGCAAGAAGGGGGGCAGCCCTGGGTCAGGGAGGCGGACTGGGAGCCAAGGCGGGGAACGTGCAGACCCTGGAGGGGGGGGACACACCCTGGAAACTGAGTTGCTGTGGGGAGGAGGAAGGAAACTCCTCCAGGTGGGCCAGCTCTCCCGACCTTCTATAGGGTTATTCCTAGGCTTTTAATCCCTGGTCAGGAAACCAAGCTATGAACTGCAGACAAAGATAAGATCAGAAGAGCCCTGCTGGATCAGGCCAAAGGCCCATCTAGTCCAGCTTCCTGTATGTCACAGTGGCCCACCAGGTGCCTAAGGGAGCTCAGGAGACAACAAGATGCCTGCATCCTGTTGCCACTCCCTTGCACCCGGCATTCTGAAGTAGCCTACTATTAATGTAAGGAGGTTGCCCAACCCATCATGGCCTGTAGCCCACGAGGGACTTTTCCTCCAGAAATCTGTCCAATCCCCTTTTAAAGGCATCTAGGTCAGATGCCATCACCACCTCCTGTGGCAAGGAGTTCCACAGATTAACTACCCGCTGGGTAAAAAAGTACTTCCTTCTATCTGTTCTCACTCCCCCAACACTCAATTTTGGTGGATGCCCCCTGGTTCTGGTGTTGTGGGAGAAGGAAAAGAACTTCCCTCTATCCACTCCATCCCTCCCATGCTTAATTTTGTATGTCTCAATTGAGTCCCCCCTCAGGCACCTTTTTTCTAGGCTGAAGAGCCCCAAACGCTGCAATCTTTCTTCCTAAGGGAGGTGCCCCATCCCTGTAATCTTTCTTGCTGCTCTCTTTTGTACTTTTTCCAGTTCCACCAAGGACAGGGCTTCACCCTCCGGATTAGCGCTCAGGAGAGGGCTGGCCTTGGGAGCAGAGGGCCCCACGAAACACCTTTTTTGCAGGCTCACAGCCAAGCTCTGCAGAGTCTTAGAGATAAATAGAATTTATCATATAATTTATCTCTCCAGGGCGGAGACTGGAGAGCTGTCCAAACGTGTGCAGAAAAAAGAGCATATGTGTTCATGGGCCCAGTGGAGCTCAGTACGTTTTAATATTAACCCTGCATGCATGGAAGCAAAGTGTGGGTGCAATTCTAACCTGGAGTGAGGCTGGCACAGTTAAGCCTGCAAAGTTTGGCCAGCACAAGGGACACCCTAAAGTATGTCTGGACCACTCTCGGGAGTCAGAGAGGCCAGCACTCAGACGTGCACCAAACTTGTGCAGCCCTTGTGCCGGCCAAACTTTGCTGTCTAACTGTGCTGGCCCAATTCCAGGTTAGGATTGTGCCCTATGTAGGTGACCCTTTGTTGGGATATGATTTAGAACACTAGGTTAAAATTTGCAAGTTGAAA
>JAJKFI010032417.1:10737-34074 GCA_029204185.1 Lerista edwardsae | reverse complement strand
GAGAGAGAGAGAGAGAGAGAGAGAGAGAGAGAGAGAGAGAGAGAGAGCAACCGGGCAAGGCTTAATTTGAATATTCCCATCCATCCAAGCTCCTCTTCCCAGAATGTGTGTCTTTAGGCCCTGACACACGTGAAACAATTTTTCATTTTATTGTCCAAAGGCTCTTAAGTTCTCCACGTGCAGAAATCAAAGACAAGAGTGCCTCTGTGCGCATGCAGAATGTCTTCCCTTCAGCCCAATGTCATTTGCAGGATGAAGGGGGGGAAAGGCTGGCCTATGCTGCCCGGGAGCTGAATTTCAAGGCTTCACACACACACACACACCGCTGCGGGTGCATGTTTGGACCTCAAAGCACCAACTTAAGTCTGTCTTCTGCGCTCCTCTCCATCCCTGAGGCAGCTATGGCCACTGCCTCACTGAGGTCAGGAAATCGAAGACACGGACTCTGCTGGTCTATTGTGGGCTCGTGTCTCATTAGCTCATTAGCTCATAGCCAGGTTGTGACAGAGCACATCTGGGGCCAAACAACCTCGGGAAGCTTGCAGGCCACAGCAAGGGAAAAACTGGCGGCTTGTTCATACCTCTCTCCAGGCCTGCTTCTCTAAAAGCATCCCTTTAAAAGGATTGGGTTTTGTTTTGTTTTTTAATTTAAAGAATGACCCTGTAATTTGGTTGCACTGAGCTGGCCTCCTTGGGATTGCTCCATGTACCGCCGCGGATGTGCCAGGCAGGGCCGGCTCTAGCAGTGGCGGGGCCCAATGTGGGGCATTCCTGTGGGGCCCCCACTCGCCAAGAAGAGCGCTGTTCGTGCCACATGCAAAGCATGGCACACGGAAGTAGTTGGTGGTGATATCATAACATCCCCGCCAACTGCTTCCAGGCGGCCCATCTTGGGCTGTTCAGAGGCAGAGGCAGGTGGAGAGACCCAGGTCAAGCTGCTCTGCTCGCCCCACTGACTTATAGCCAGTGATGTCATGCAGGGGGGAACGCGGGGGAACTCAGTTCCACTAGTTAAAGTTAGGGCTGACTCCGCCCACTTCACTCTCCCTCCTCCCCCCTCCCGATTCCTCTGCAAAGAGATTTTCTTCTGGGTTGGCCGGCACTCAGAGGGTTAAAGGGAGCGACTCCGGATTCCTGGGGGGGGGGGGAGCGAAGGCAGTGATGTCATTCAGGGGGAACGGACCAGGACGGGCATTCCGGATCCTAACGGGCTCCGTGGCTGGTTCCGGGTTCCCGACAAGTGCCGTTCAGAAGTGAGTTCCTGTTCCTAAATCATTTGAATGACACCACTGCTTATAGCCCATAGAGACTCCAGGTGCAGCCACAGGCAATGTGCTCACCCTGCTAGTGCGGGGGCCCCTGAAGCGTGGGGCCCGATGTGACAACTTTGGTCACATTGGCTTAAGGCCGGCCCTGGTGCCAGGGATGTGGAGGACTGTGCGCATAGCCACAATTCACCCACATTCCTAGTGAGGGGGCACAGAAAGCTTCTTTCTGTGCATGACCAACGGGGACGCAGTGCACAATGTGCACTACACAATGCACGATGCGCAATGCGCAGGGATCCCGAGTGGGTTTCTCTCCCCAGCCTGCATCTGTCACCTCGTGTCTCCCTTGTGACAGGGCCGGTCTTAGATGCTGCCGGGGCACAACTGGAAATGGTTTTTTGCAGGGCGCCAGATTCATAGCCAAGGTCTGCAGAATCTTCGGGCACAATCCTGACCTGGAGTGAGGCCGGCACAGTTAGGCCAACGTTTAGCCGGCACAAGGGGCACCATAAAGTATGTTCGGACCACTCCCAGAGTCAGAGAGGCCAGCACACAGACGTGCGCCATCCTCCCTGACTCTGAGAGGGGTCCAAACACGCTTTACGGTGGCCCTTGTGCTGGCCAAACTTTGCTGGCTTAGTTTATGCCGGCCTAACTCCAGGTCAGGATTGTGCTCTTAGAGAGATAAATACAATTTATTCTAGACTTTATATCTCTTGGGTAGAATATTAGACAACCAGAATGTGCGCCAAAAAAAAACGTGCAGGCGAATTCCTGGACCAAATGGCAGAGGCAGATCTAAGGGAGGGCAAATCTCTAAGTTTTGCAAGGAGCCTCACCTTGCTGTGGAACTCACTCCTCTCCTGCACCGTTTTAGCCAATCCTCACAGGGAAAAGCAACATCTTGGCATTGCTTACTGGCTACAGCAGCAAGGGAGAGGAGGGATTTGCATGACAGCGTAAGGCTCCTTGCAACACTTAGAGCTTTGCCCTCCCTGTAGATCCGCCTCTGCCAAATGGATCTAAGCACATTTTCGTATAAAATTACGTCCACGTCAGCTGACATAGTACATATATGACGTAATTCAAGTACAGTTTAAAAAAAATTTCAAAATATAAACACAACGGACATTTTTAGAGCGCAGAAGAAAATTGAAACCGTCTCAGTTCCCTCTTGAACCTGCAATGTGGCATTGTGGGTATTTGAGAAGACCAGCATGCGCTCGGGCAGGGACCCTCAGGCACAAGGCCCAGTTGGGCGCTTAAAGCCGGCCCTGCTCGTGACAATTCGGGAACAGAGATCTGCAATGGAAGGGGGCCAACTCCACATGGGGGGGGACGAGAGAAGCTGATCCCGAAACCGGCTCAGCCACCCTCTTGCCGCAGCTGCCCCCACTTCTTCGGCACACAGACACTCACACACACACACACACCCCCAGCCATTCACTCACTCACTCACCTGAGTCCAAACCAGTCGCCAATTCAGGCTTGCAAAGTTCTGCGGAGGAGGAGGAGGAGACGGCCCAGGCTCTATCAGGAGGATGAATGGGGCAGGGGGGGGCCCCCGGTTTGTTTTTATGCTGGGCCGGTTTTGAGGAAGTCTGGCTGGCAGTGGAAAATCCGGGTGGCTGGTCTCATGCAGACTTTACTCAGATCTGCAGGCCGACCAGCGCTGGGAGAAGGGGGGGGGAGCCGTGGGGCGGTGGGTGGGGGGAAGAGCCTGACTCACATGATCTGCTGGCAAAAAGCACATCAGTTCTGCAGCTGGCCTGGCTGCAGCTGGAAATGGAAGAGAGAGAGAGAGAGGCCCAAATTGGCAACAGATGCTTCTGTAGACCACCTCTTTAGTTCTTCCTGTAGGAGTAAAAAAGAGAGAAAACACCAACCTCTCTTTCTGCCCAGGCCCTATTTTTCTAATTGGTTGTCAGCGATCCAAACAGCCCTAGGAGCCGTAAGCACAGCCGCTGAAAAACAACACTCAGAACCGCTGAAAAAGCCGACAGTCCCGGAACTGGGAGAATTGACACTGGGGAAACGGCATCTTTGGCTTAGTCCCGACTCCTTTGTATTCTTCTGGGACTGGAATGATAATTTAAGGGGACATCCACGAAAACAGAGGGTTGCGAGAGCCAGAACAGACGAAAGCAATATTTCGTCCCCCGGAGTGTAATTCATCTGTGGAACTCTTTGCCACAGGATGTGGTGATGGCACCTGCAGGCAGAGGTGCCTTGAAAAATGGGATTAGAAAGACGGAGGGAGGGAAAGTCAACCCCAGGTTACAAGACACGATGGGTATGTGCAACCTCTATGTGCATGATGGGTAGGCTACCTTGGAGTGCCAGGTGCAAGGGAGTGGCCACAGGATGCAGGTCTCTTGTGGTCTTGTAGGTCCCTGAGGCATCTGGTGGGCCGCTGTGGGATGCAGAAAACTGTGGGATGCAGAATAGCCCCCCCCCCTTGATCCTGCAGGGCTGATGTTCTTATGATCTGAACACAAGCCATTAGTATGTGCAACCTCCTGGTTTTAGAAGTCGGCTGTCTCTGAATGTCAGGCGCAAAGGAGTGGCAACAGGATGCAGGGATCTTGTGTGGGTCTCGTGTGCTTCCTGAGGCACCTGGTGGGCCACTGTGAGATGCAGGAGGCTGGACTAGGTGGGCCTTTGGCCTGATCCAGCATAGGGGCTCTTCTCGGGTTCTTATACGAAGGACAGGGCTATTGGCTGATCTCCGGTTTGTCTTCAGCCGTTGCAAGCCTCTCTCTTACGCCAGTATCTCTGGGTGAATAAAAGGGGATTTCCATGGGGCAATGAGAGGCAGCCGCATGGCAAGGCTAAGTTGGCCTCATGCCTACTGACACATCCTGCGCCAGGAACCTGGACATTCAGGATCATGCATTTCCTGTTCAGTTTAGCAGGACTTGGGTTTCAGGCTGTCGCGCTGAACTCTTCAAAATTGGGAGTTTTGCAAAAGGAGTTTTGCAAAAGAGTTTACAGCAAAAGAATTACTGCAGGTGGGTCACTGGCGTTTGGGCCCAGAGTTTGAAAATGCATGGAAAAACTCTTGACCTACTCAGAGACAACCTTTCTTCCAAGTGGCTTAAACTGATCGAGACCAAACTTATGTCTCTTGACTTGAATCTTGAATCCCTAAGCGATCTAGGAATTCAGCAGGCTCATGCCCTTATTGAATCCAAACTCTGGCAGCATGAGTTTGAGGTTCTTGCAGCCAATCTGAACCCTACTTGTTCCCCGTTTTTCTTTGGTCTTTCCACTTCTCTTGGGTGTCATCCGAATTATTTTTCCCTATTAATTAACCCCAGGTTGAGAAGAGTATTTATGTTAGCCCGATTTAACCTTTTTCCTTCAGCGAATCATGCCGGCCGTTTTGCAAATATCCCCAAAGAGGATCGATTATGTCTTTTTTGCCATTTGGTTCCAGATACCCTCGATCACATACTTTTTCACTGCCCAGCACATTCTTCTATTCGTAAAGTTTTTTTAGAACTCTGGTTATCTTCCCTGCCAAACACCCCTGAAACTTTTCTGAGTGATTCCTCCCCTCTTATCACAGAAGCTGTGGCTAGATTTCTGTTTTGAGATTCTCAAATTAACCCTCGAGCTATAATTTGTATGTGTATTTTTAGTGTTAGTATTGTTACCTGTTGTACTTATGCCAATAAAGGTTTGGGAAAAGAAAGATGAAGACGTCAGTTTCGACATTTTTCTTATAGCACGCTGGCCTTCCCCTCTTGTGATGTCCCTTCTGGGGTCCACAGGTCTGTTCCAGGGCAACTGCCTGCATTAAGAAATCTTCTGTCATAGCTAGAATCATAGGATCAAAGAGCTAGAAGGACCCTACAAGGTGCATCCCTGCACACTGATTTACCCATTAGGACTTCACCTAGTCCAGCTCCCCTTATCCCACAAGATGCCTCAGGGAGAACACAAGATGCCTGCATCCTGTGGCCACTCCCTTGCACCTGGCATTCGGAGACAGCCTGCCCACTTCTAGAACCAGGAGTAGAGGCGGCATATCCTGGTACCCATCGCGGCTTGCGATGACATTTGCTTCCATAAAACTATCCAGTCCCCTTTTAAAGGCACCCAGGCCAGGTGCCATCACAACCTCTTGTGGCAAGGAGTTCCACAGATTAATGACATGCTGGGTAAAAAAATATATATTTTTTCTTTAAATATGAAAGGCTTTGGCTTGTGAATGATTTAACCTGCAGGTCTGTTCATCTACACCCTCACCCTACTTGACTCTGTTAGAAATTCCACAACATAGGAGGGCTTTCTTTCTTGCGAGATGGGGGCTTCTTCCATCAGCAGTCCTGGAGGGCAAATTCAAAAGAACTGCCCTAGCCGAAAGGCTTTGTCCCTGCAGCATGGGGGAGGTAGAACTTACAGAACATGTTTTATTCCGATGTTTATACTACCAGGGAATTCGTGAAAAATTCATCTCCCCTCTAGTAAAAAAATTTCCAAGATCAGAGGAAGGGGAGTTGTCTAAATTGTAACTAATAGGGTGTAATGATCCACGGGGCTTGTTGCTTGCTGATTTTTTAATTTTTTAATTGTATTTTAACATTGTTTTAAATTGTTTCTATTGTTAAATTTTGTTTTTATTGTTTCTTTTATTGTAATGCCGCCTTGGGTGCCTTCGGGCAAAAAGGCGGGATATAAATCCAATAAATAATAATAAATAATAATAATAATGCCCAGGTAACAAAGCAATGTGCCAGTTTTTTAGCGGCTGCAGGGAAGATTTGCAAAGTATTGGTCGCCCAAGAAAGAGAGTATTAAGTCCACGAATCTATGCTATTATTTGATGTGGCTTTATAGTGTAAGTCAAATTTCTTATAAATAACTTTTAAGAATGTCTGCTTTTGTCTGCTTTTTAACAATGCTTAAGATTCTGACCTTTAAGTGATTTAGCATGCTTTTATATTCATCTCAGAGCCATTGTACTCCATAGATTCTTGATATGTATATGCATTTATGTATGCTTCTGTTTAAATTTTTGATCTCTCTGGTCTTTGACCGTAATAAAGACTGACTGACGGACTACAGGAGGGGAACGTTGAAGTTCTCCCCTCCTGAAGAAATCGAGGCCTGCAAGTTTTAATCAGCCCAAAGCTCAACCGCTCAGCTGCCCCAGCAGGGCAGGGAGAATTCGGGATGTCCACCCCCTGCCCAGGAATGAGTAAGAGGCTGAGACTTGTTTAGTTTTCAGGGGAAGGCAGATGAAAAATCATCACTGATCACTGGGATTTTTTTTTTTCAAGGCATGTGACAGTCATGAGGCTCTGACTCCGTCAGGATAAAGAACTTGGAATGTGGACATTAACCCCGTCCTTCTGCAAACCACAGAGCCTCCCCCCTCCCTCGCTGGAGACGCGGCAAGCGCGAGTTCTGAAATGAGGCCCTCCCCACCCCAACCCACAAAGCTGCCGGCCGCTCTGGATTCCTCGCTGCAAATCTCTCTTTGAGAATCAGCTCTGGAAGCCAGAACCCGGTTTATCCTTCTAAGCACAGGCCGCCACAAGCTTTGGACCCCTGCTCCAGACTGTTTGCGCCTGAGATGCAGCTGCAGTTTGGTCTGTTCCTGACAGTTTAGGCCAGGGGTCCTTGAGAGGACCGGCCCATGAGTCAGGGCAACTGAGGCAGCTGCCTCAGGCAACAGACATGGGGAGGGTGCCCGTCTCTGTCTCCCGACTTGCCTCTTTCTCCTTCCTAGAAGGGAAAAGGAAGAGGGGGGGCAGAGGAAGAGGGAGATGGCTGGGCTAGCACATGGACACCGATGTGTTTGGGAAGTGTCCAAGTTCAGCACAAACACACTAGCCCTGTTCTGTTGCTCATTTTCCCCTCCCCTATGGTCAGCATTCTAATATATATTGGTCCTGAACATGGAGTTTCTGCTTAGCTACTTATCTTCTCCTTGGATCTAATTCCCCCCTTCAAAACCATGTAAAGTGGCTGTAGCCACATCCTGTGGCAGAGAGTTCCACAAGTTAAGCATGCCCTGCATGTGAAGAAGGACTCGCTTTTGTCTGCTGCGAGCCACTTGGCTTCTCATGCAGGCTTCTTGCGTGCACGTGTGAATGTTTTCAGATTTAAGAGACCCTGCCCCACCGGAGCTGCTCGGAGAGTCGGGGAGATGCCTGACTCCAGTGTCTTTCACAGCCCCGTGACTGGCTGAAATCCAGCATGCAGAGTGTTGGGCCTCAGCCCACATCCATGCTGGGGGAAAAAGCTTGAGCTGCTGGCTTTCCGGCTGCGATGCCACACTGATTTCTTGCGGTCACAGCAGCCTTGACAGCTGGGATTAGAGCGCTGACAACCTGATGATTGGACTGGTGATGCCCGGTCTTGACAGGAAACGAGAAATGGAACAATTGACGGCAAACCTCCCAGACTATGACTGTACCCCACGGGGCACTTGCGGGGGGCAGGAGAAAGATTTTTGTATAGAAAGGATTGCGATGCTGAGATGGCTGGGCAACGGGAGGGTCACCATCAGCCACTCCCAAAGATGCTGGATCAGGCCAAAGGCCCACCTAGTCCAGCTTCCTGCATCTCACAGTGGCCCACCAGGTGCCTCAGGGAGCACACAAGACCACAAGATGCCTGCATCCTGTGGCCACTCCCTTGCATCTGGCATTCTGAGGTAAAAACAACAACACCGTCTAGTCCAGCTTCCTGTATCTCACAGTGGCCCACCAGATGCCTCAGGGAGCACACAAGACCACAAGATGCCTGCATCCTGTGGCCACTCCCTTGCACCTGGCATTCTGAGGTAAAATTCTGAGGTAAATAAAACATCTAGTCTGGCTTCCTGCATCTCACAGCGGCCCACCAGGTGCCTCAGGGAGCACCCGAGACAAGGAGATGCCTGCATCCTGTGGCCACTCCCTTGCATTCAGGGAGAGCCTGCTTCTAGAACCAGCATGCTGCATATGCCCATCATGGCCTGTCTCCTGTGCTGGACTTTTCCTCCCTCAACCTGTCCCGTTGAAAAGCATCTAGGCCAGATGTCATCACAGTGGCAAGGAGTTCCACGGATTAATTACGCACTAGGTGCAGATATATTTCCTTTTCTCCTGCCTTTTCAATGTGAGTGGCTGGCCCCCTTGTTCTTGTCTCACACCAGAGGGAAGAAAACCTCTCTCCATCCCCTGCATACTTTTGTGTGTCCCCTTCTGGACCGAAGAGCCCCACGCCCTGCGGCTCAACCCATCACCTGCTTGCCTCCAGCAGCCCTTAGTGCTTATTGCTGCCTTCCAAAATCCATGCTCACTTCCCAGATTTTGGGGGTTGTTCCTCTTGATTGCTGCTTTGCATGCTCCAGAGCTAAGCCAGGGATCCAGCCAAGGGCTTTGATCTGCACTTGAGTAGTGCCCTGTCTCCCCCTGCTGGGAAACTCCCATCACTGCAACCAGGGATTTCTTTGAGATCCTCCAGCCAGAATTCAGATTGGTGGAACTTTCCTCAACCCCTATTTGGTTTAATCCTTTTTTTTTTAATCTAATATTTTGTTTCTTTGCCTGCCTAGACTCACCCATTCAAGTGAGTCGTCACACCTGATCACTTGCAGGTGTGAATCGATGTTGTGGGTTCCCCCCCCCCGCCCTTCCCCATTTGGGATGGTGGCAGTGCATAGATCTGGCCCCCTCCCCTCCATTCAGCTGCTGACCCAGTAGAAAGGAACAGCAAAGAGAGGGAAGGGATGCGTGAGCACTAACCATTAGTTGCTGCTGCCTTTAGGGAGTCTGTGACCTTGCAGGTTCCTTGAATACGTATTTAAAGCGAACAGCACAGCTGCCTCTTCTACAGAACACAGGAGGGAGGGATGACTGTGTGCTTCTCCCTCCAAAGCAGCAGTGAATACTCAGTACTGCCCCCCCCCCACATCTTGGACCACTTTACGGATGCTGAGCAAGGGGGCTTCAGACCGGCACCCCGTTTCAGCGTGAGGGCCCTGCACGTGCCCTGGTGTGAGTGGTGCACTTTCCTCCTTGCCCAGAGCATCCGAGGGAGTTCTGGAGCACGTCGGTTGGTTTTGGCTCTGGAGCGGGCGCCAGTGGAGGCTGACAGCATGGTTGGACTTTTGGGAAATTCGTTGGGCTAGAAGCTGTGATGCCACTTCCTGCTTCTGGGAGACCCTTGTGGGTCCTGACCGAGACTCTGCCGTCAGAGGAACAGGCTGTTCGTTCCTACAGACAGTGGCTGCCGAACCTGGCGGAATTTTCCAGCGATGTTCAGCTTCTGTGCTCCAGCCTCCCTCAACCCGCCGACAGCACAGCAATGAACTGAAACCCTAAAGCACATTTGGACCACTCCTGGAGTCAGGGAGGATGGCGCACTGAGGATGGCTCAGAAAGGACATAGTGGAGCTGGAAAAGGTGCAGAAGAGAGCGACGAAAATGATGACGGGGCTGGGGCACCTCCCTTAGGAAGAGAGACTGCAGCGTTTGGGGCTCTTCAGCCTAGAAAAAAGGCGCCTGGGGGGGGGACATGATCGAGACATACAAAATAATGCGCGGAAGGGACAGAGTTGATAAAGGGATGTTCTTTTCCTTTTCTCAAAACACCAGAACCCACTAAAACTGAGGGTTGGGAGAGTTAAAACAGATAAAAGTACTTTTTTACCCAGCGTGTAGTTAATCTGTGGAACTCTCTGCCACAGGAGGTGGCGATGGCATCTGGTCTGGATGCCTTTAAGAGGGGATTGGACGGATTTCTGGAGGAAAGGTCCATGGTGGGCTGCAGGCCATGATGGGTTGTGCAACCTCCTTACATTAGTAGTAGGCTACTTCAGTGTACCGGGTGCAAGGGAGTGGCAACAGGATGCAGGCATCTTGTGGTCTTGTATGCTATCTGAGGCATCTGGTGGGCCACTGGGAGATACAGGAAGCTGGACTAGATGGGCGTTTGGCCAGATCCAGCAGGGCTCTTCTTATGTTCTTATCTGTGTGCTCCAAACATACTATGCAACGGCCCTCATGCCAGCCAGACTTTGCTGGACTGTGGCCGCCTGACTCCAGGTTAGGACTGTGCCCTCACTTTGCTATGGAAAACAGCCGAGAAATCACCCGACTGACTGCTGCCTTCTCAGGAAAGCAGCAGGCTCTGGCGTCACAATGACGGCACTTCTGGTGGGTCCCGGACAGGCTGCCATTCCCAAAAGTGGGTCCCCGTGCTAAAACATTTGAGAATTGCCGGGCTAGAGGAAACGCCCTCCCAGCATGCCCGCTCCCCTCCGGATTTTGCAGGATGGGGATTCTGGGAAGACAACCGAGAGCAAGAAAAACGAGGACACAGGGTTTAAAAAGGAAGAAAAATAATAATCTGGTAAAATCTTTGCTACATATAATCGGCTGCAACATTCCGCACAACGCCAAGCCTTCGGGACTTTGCAGGCAGGAGCCACCAAGTGCAGCCGAGCTGCCCGCTTCCGCCCCCCCCCCCCCCGCTGAATGCAGAATCCAGGAGGCTCTCAGCCACTCTTTCGCTGCTGCCGTTTGCTCCTGTCTCCCCCTCCGGTGTAAAGAGAAGCAGAGCAGTGGGAGAGGAGCCTGGGGGAAGAGCCTGGGGGCCCGGCTGTCCCACCCTGGGGGAAGAGGTGTCCAGGGTCGTGGGGGGCCCCCGAGCCCTACTCCTGGGGAAAGGAGCCCTGCCCAGCAACCTCCAGTTTGCCACGCCTCCAAGTTCATCCCTCAAGAGGACTAGAAACCCTTTTTTCCCCTTGACGTGCCCAATGCAAAGATCTCTCTGGGGTGAACTTTCCCCGTCTTCGCGCCGGAAAGCGTGGCCGAGGGTGACGGCTGGCCCTGCTCCCCAGTGCTGGGCCCCTGGGGGGGGGGATGTGGTGTTCCTGCGGCCAGCAAGGCGCTCCCCCTTCCCCTGTAGGCTGCCTCGACCCCAGCGACCTCAGGGGCAGGGAGGCCCGGAGAAGAGGCGGCAGGGTCTGGCCGCAAGGAGGCGGCAGCCTCTGTGCAACTCCTGGCACGAAAAAGACGGCACAGGAGACAGGGCACCTCTGGCCACTGGGGGCATGCAAAACAGAGGAGGGGCACATCTCCTTCAGGCCCTCATGCAGCTGCCGTGAGCAGAGCCCTGGGCTCCGAGGCCCACCCCGCAGGGCTGTCGCGAGAGCAGCCGGGAAGGTGCGCTCGAGGGCACTCGCCAGGCAGCGCCATTTCCAGCCTGGCGGTGCCAACCCAAGGCAGCGCCTCGAGAACCAGCAGGCTCCGAGCCGGAGGAAAGAGGGGGCCGGTTTCACCAGGGACGGGCCAGGCTTCATTCCTCCTCCGGCGGGCGTTTCCTCTCCCCCGTCTCTGGGGGGCTTGAAGGCGGTGCTCGCCTCCCCCGCCTGGCTGCCAGGCCCCTCTTCTCCCCAGTGCCAGGCCCCACCGAGGCACACGAGACCAAACTCGGGTGGCCTCTGCCGCGACAGCCACGGAAGGGTGGGCACCCCAGCTCCCCAGGCAGGGTGGCGAAGCCCCATCGGGCCAGACTCCCGGGTGGGCAGTGCCCTGCGCCGGAGCACCCCCGTTGCATAGAACTCAGGTGGCACCGTCGGTTCTGCTTCCTCGGGCCCTGCTCACACAGACCCAGCTTGCCCGCTCCGCTTGCATTATCCCTCGCTACGAGCGTCGGGGGTTCGGTTCGGAACACAGCAGCGATCCCAGCGACAGATGAACTCGGCCACCCACAGCGAGCCAGCGACAGCCTCACACTTCCGGGCGCCCGAGAGACTCTGGCAGAGCCCAATCCAGACGAGGCGGGATCCTTCCCTTCGCCCTGGTCCTCAGAGTGCTCCTGGCGGGCCACAGGCGCGAAAAAGCTTCCAGCCCCGATTTCTGCAAGGGGGCGGCTGCAAGTCCCGGAACGGCAGTTTGCTGGGTGCGGAAGGACGCGGGTCCTCTTCAGGGGCCTCGACAGGACAGCCCGTCTTGGAGGGGGCGGGGGTGGGAGAGTCCCTGCTTGCAGGTGGGCAGCAGCGGACGGGGAGTCGGCAGAGGGCTCCCTGCCCCTCCCAGAACACGGGGAAACCTGTCAGGTGTGGGCGAGGGAGGGGGGAGAGCCAACCCACCCCCTTTCATCCAGAGCCAAAAAAAAAAAAAAAAAAAAAAAAAAAATCCCGACGCACTGGGCCAACGCTCACCGACACCAAAGCGTCCGACGGCCGCCCCACGGAAGGCGGACGCTTCTTATGGCTTTTAAGGGCCCCCCTGCACCACTTCAGCGGGCGCGAGGGGGGGGGGGGAAGAGAGTCCTGGAGGGGAGACTGGCGGGCCAGGGAGACCCCTGTTGGCTGTGCAGCAGCGGAGACCGAAGGCAGCGCTTGCCCCCAACCGCCCACGGAGGCCGGCCAGCCTCTCCTCGGAGGGAGGCGGGAGCGCAGAGCAAGCATCGCGGCCGCCCCCGTGACCGATGGCGCAAACCTCCCCCGCCCCTCCCACAGCCTTTCCGGCGGCCAACACGCTCTCGGCCGGCTCTTTGGCTTAGGCAGCCACGTGAAGGAACACGGTGGCAGAGGCTGGGGGCGTGGCCTCCGGGCCCCTCTGCCCCCGTTTCATTAACACTGCCTTGGGGAACCCCGTGCACCTCTCCGCAAAGGCCCTGCGCGTGTGCGGGAAGGAAGAGGGGGCCGTGCGGCAAGCGCCGGCACACCACGGGGGACAGGACTGCACCACAGGAGGCGCAAACTCTGACCCGTTCCCTGACTGCAGAACCAAGAATACAAGGGGGGGGGGGGGGGGGGGTGTCTGTGTGCGTGAGCTATATATCAAGCAAGGTCGTGGCGGACAAGTGTTGCGTGAGAATCCCTGACGGCCAAAACCCCGGAGCTGCTCCGCCCCCGTCCGGCACGGGGAAACCCCCCCCCCGCGCCTCGTCACGGCTTCACAGTGCATCCGATGCGCTCAGGGTCCGGCCAGTGGTGCTGGGGGTTTCGGGGGGCTGCAGCCCGGTCACTGCAGCTCGCAGCCTCCTCCGCGCCGGCCGTTTCTGCTTCCCGGGAGGAGTCTTTGGAAGGGCCGAGGGGGGCGTGGGGAAGGGCCGGGCAGCCTCCTCCGGTCCGGATGGCGGAAGCGGCACACACGGTCCCCACGAGCCGGCGGCCGCCCTCATTCCGAGAAGGGAGGGAAGATGTTCAGCTCCGGGAACTCCTCGCCACTGTAGCCGGCTCCCTGGTCGCCCAGCATGGAGAGCATGTCCTGGAAAACGGGGCGGGAGCCCAGGCTAAGCGGGCGAAGCGGCCTGGCGGAGCCCAAGTTCAGCGGGCAGCCCAAGGCTCTGCCCCGCCTCTCCCCCGGAACCCACACACCCCCTGCTGGCCCACCTCTCCGGTCCCAGAACCACTGGTCGTCTTTCCCCCTCCCTGACCCTCATGCCTGGAACGTGCTGCTGGGGGACGTGCGAGGGAACCCTCCTCTGCCCACAGGAAGGGGCCCCGCCTGGCCTGAGCCCCTGGAGCTTCGACATTCAACAAGGGGCTCTGCACCTGCCAGGATGCGGCCCCTCCCTATATATGCCTCGGAAGGGACAGTCCTCTCCCCCCCACCCCCTCCTGGGCTCTGCAAAGAGCTGTCCAGGGCAGCCCACTGCACTCCTGACCCCGGGAATGAAACCATGAGCCCCCCCCAACAAGGAGGCGCCCCCCCTCCAGAGCCTCACCGGGAAGACTTCGGGCTGGCTCTGCTGCTGCTGCTGCGGGATGTGCTGCTCGGCCCCCGAGCTCTGTCCGTGGTGTTGGCCCTGCCACTGCGGCCAGACCCCGACCCCCGCGGCCGTCCGCGCCTGGAACTGGGCCGGGCTCTGCCCCGCCTCACTCGCCGCTGCAGGAGGAAAGGTCGGGACAGCCATTTCGGGGGCTGCTGCTGCTTCTCAAGCAGGCGCACCTCAGCCCCCTTCCCCCCCCCG
Source organism: Lerista edwardsae (assembly GCA_029204185.1). NCBI lineage: Eukaryota > Metazoa > Chordata > Lepidosauria > Squamata > Scincidae > Lerista > Lerista edwardsae. The sequence goes on along the minus strand of JAJKFI010032417.1, from coordinate 19,876 downwards.
GTCCAGCTGCACCCAGCCCGAACAGACGCACGGCCCACAAGAGGGGGTTGCGGGGGGGTAAGCGGACCCAGCCCAGGGTCAAGAAGGGGGTCGGGAGCCAAAGGAGGGGGCATGGACGTGTCCCGGGAGGTCAGAAAACGTCTGCCTGGATGTGGGGGTTGGCCTACTAAGTTGCGCCCCTCGTAATTTGTAGACACGGCAATCCGATGTCCACATGCAATTCTGACCCATGGAGAAAAAAAACACCCCGCCCCACCCCCAATAAAATTCCCATCAGGTGCGCCGTCGAGGTGCTACCATTCTGAGGTAAATTCTGAGGTAAAATTCTGAGGAAAATATGAGGTAAATGAGGAGTTTTCAAAATCCATAAGAACATCCATAAGTGCATCCCCCACCCCCACCCCCGAACCAAGAGAAAGGCCGCTGGGGAGGGGGACAGAAACTGGCGCAGGAACAGGGCCCTGGAGTGAGGCTCTGGTGGCAGCCATGCGAGTAAAGAAGGGCAAGGGCCCCCCCTGCCCCCCCGTCTGTCAAGCACCACTGAGCCTGTGGAGGAGGAGGAGGAGGAGGAGAGGAGGAAGAGGAGGCCCACCCCGGGCGGGTTCCGGCTCTGAGCCAGGCAGGGACACTCACCAAAGCTGGCACTACGGCCGCTGAGGCTCGGGTAGGCCGCCCCACCAGGGGAGGCCGTGGACCCCGGCGTCGTCATGGGGCTGAAGGAGGATGGGGCGGCCTGGAAGGAGCTCATGGCGAAGGACTGGGGCCGGGCCTTGGCGGCCTGGGCAGAAGCCACTTGCTGGGAAAGGAGAGAAAAAAACACCACATGAAACCGAGGCGGTGACTGGGAGGCAGCACTTTGGGGGCATGAGGGGTGTCTGGATCAGAGTACAGGCCGAAGGGGGACCCAGTACGGCCACCTTGCCGGGGCAGGCCAAGATCCATTAGAGGGGCCCTCTAATCCGTGCAGGATGCAGATCTCATCCCTACATAGGAGGGTACGAAGAGCCCCTGTGCTGGATCAGGCCAAAGGCCCACCTAGTCCAACTTCCTGCATCTCACAGTGGCCCACCAGAGGCCTCAGGGAGCACACGAGACCACAACATGCCTGCATCCTGTGGCCACTCCCTTGCACCTGGCATTCTGAGGTAAATTTCTGAGGTAAAAAACCAACAGAATTTGCTATCCTAAGAACGTAAGAGCCCCACAGGCCAAACCCACGGACAAGAAGGGTCCCCTGCACTGGTCAGGACGGTGGTGAGAGCGCCCCCTCCCACGCCCGGCCCCTGCAAAGGAGAGCAAAGGTTTTGCGAGAGAGCGGCCACGTACCTGGGCCGTGAACGGTGGGCGTGCCCCCGCAGTCCAGCTGTTTCCGGAGCCCTGAGAGGGAGCGGTGCGGCGGGAGATCTGGGCCAGGATCTGTCCAGCGGAGGTGGGCTGCTGCTGCTGCTGCTGGATGACGTTCACTGAAGGGACCGCCGTGCTGCTCCTGAGGGAGGAGGAAGAGCCTCTGGTGAGCGGCAGGCCTGCCCTTGACCAGCACAAAAGCCTGCCTTGGTCCAGGAACACTGCAGGCTTCCTCGTGGAGGGGCACTCTCAACCGCGAGTCCTCCTTATCCGCGAGTCCTCCTTATCCGCAAGGATTTGGTTCCAGACACCACCACCCCACTCGCCCTGCGGATAAGGAGTTCCGCTGATGCTGGGGTCCAACTCCCACAGCCCTCTTGTTTAGGCCTCCGCTGAGGCCTCCCCTGCTTGTGCTGGGCCAGCGACCCCTTTCTAGCGACCTTGGAGGGCCTCCAAATCCATCCACCCATCAACAGCATTTATATACCACTTTTCAACAAAAAGTTCACAGAGGCAACAAACAAAGCCGAACGGCTCCCTGTCCCAAAAGGGCTCACAATCTTTAAAAAAATGCAGACCGCCCCCAGCAACAGCCGCTAGGGAAGACCCTGCGCAGGGGTGAAAAGGGACCGTTGCTCTCTCTCCCTCTGCTAAATATTAAGAGGAGCACCACTCGGGAAAGGGCCTCCGGCCCAGTTAGCGGAAGCCTCTGGAAGCCACTTCTGATCAAACCAGAAGGTGTCTCCGGAAACTTCCGGAAGCAGCTTCTACCGGCCATTCTGAGGGAAGCTGGCCTGGCGCGGCCCAAGAGAGGCCTCCAGAGGAGTAACTGCAGGGAGCCCCCGGAAACGCCCCTGGGGCCCCCTCTGTGCCCAGTCGAATCCGGAGATACGGCGCCTGTGGGGGTGGAGGCTCCCCAGGAGAGCAGCTGTCCAGGCCCGGCTGAGGCACCCGTGACTGAGCTGTGGCAAGCCCCACACCCTGCCCCACCCACCACTAAATAACCCCCGGCCCTCACGACGCCCAGACGCGGAGGCTCAGCACGCCAGGCCAACGTCCCGGAGAAACCCCCCCCCCCTTGAGCGGCCCCCGCCTCACCTGAAGTTCTCGGTGGTGGGGCGCGAAACGGCGAACGTGGAGCCCTGGGCGAAGAGGGACTGGCTGGCAGGCACCGAGCTGGCGGGGAGGGCCTTTGTCTGGTCTGCAAAAGAGAAGCCCCCCCGGGGGGGCCCTCCCGTGAGCTCTGCGGCACCAGCCCAGGGAGGAGCGGCGCAGGAGAGTCGCCCCCTGCAGAGCTTTCTCCGAAGTCGGCGCTGGGCGTCAGCTGCTACTGCGGCTGGCAGGCGGAAGCTGCGAATGGGGAGGGGGCGCGTGCACTGCTTGGGGGGGGTGGCCGGCGCTCTGCCCACAAGGAACCCCAGCCCTGCCCCGAGGAACCCGATGCCCAGACCGTGCCACAGCAGCCCCCCCCCCCCCCCCCCCGTGGCGGGGGGGGCGGAGAGGTCGCTGAAGCGAGGGTCCCGATCGTGGCCGATCTCCAGCGACTTGCTGTGCTCCACGCTCGGCGGCACCGGCTGGACGGCGGCCTGGGGAGAGGGAGGCGCCCGGTGAGGAGTGGGAAGCTCCCACCCGCGGAACGTCAGTCGGCGGAAGAACTGCGACCCCTCCCGGAGTCCAGAGAGGGCTCCCTGCACATCCTTACAACGCTGGGCTGAGCAGCGCTGAGGTTGGGGCAGCGCTCTGTGGCCCAGTCCAGGAGGGCCAGTCCTCGGGTTCTGTGAGGGGCTGAAATGGATGCCCCCCCCTTTTGGTTGCTGGTGACATCCACCAGCTGTTTGGCCACAGCCCCCCAGGCTGCTCGGGAGTTTTTTAGCCCCTGTCCAGAAGTGCTACACGAGGCAGACTCTAGGCTTGATCCTACGGGGCAAGCGGGCTCATTCTTAGCCTGCGGAACTCACGGCCACAAGGTGTGGCACTGACCACCGGCCACAAAGGATTGAAAAGGGGGCAAGACCCATCCGAGAGGCGGGGGGGGACGATGACCAGAGGTCTACGGCTGTGCCCTGCCTCCAAGTTCAGAGGGGAGCGTCTCTCGCTCGTGGGCTCTCCGCTTGGAGACAGCATCCTGGACTTGGGGAGCCCAGCAGGGCTCTTCGGGCGCCCTCAAGGGTTGCACCTCTGCTGATTTACCTGCGCGTGGTCATAGGCGGCTAAGCTCTCCCTTCCGGGCACCACGTCCAGTTCCGCCGGCTGCGCTGGCTGCTGCCTAAACACAGAGGCCCCCGTCAGAGCAGGGAACCTGCCGCCAAGCCTCCGGACCAGGCAACAGGCCAGAGAAACACCACCACCCCCAGCCGAGAGGCAGGGCCGACCCCCGGCTTCAGCCCCCCAGAGCTCTGTGCTCCTCACCTGGCTGCCAGCTGTGCCGGACTCATTTCCAGAGGCAGGCTGGCACTCGGGCCCAGGGGCGGCCGCTGCATCGAGCTGGTCCCGGTGGGGCGGGGCTCCTGGCTGGAGTTCCTGGAGCGTGGTTGAGAGGAGGGGGGGGCTCGGTCAGAGGGGGCGGCACCGGCACACACCCGCATGACGCGGGGGGGGGGGCTCGTGCTTCCCTACTTGCAGCCTGCGACGGGCCAGGTGGCTCTTGAGCTCCCCAGTCTGCTCAGTTCACACACCGCCCTGGCCAGTGGCAGTCTCTACAGGGAGGGCAAAGCTCTAAGTGTTGCAAGGAGCCTGACCCTGTCCTGTAAATCCCTCCTCTCCCTTGCTGCTGTAGCCAGTAAGCAACGCCAAGATGTTGCTGTTCCCTGTGAGGATTGGCTAAAACGGTGCAGGAGAGGAGGGATTTCCACTGCAAGGTCAGGCTCCTTGCAAAACTTAGAGCTCTGCCCTCCCTTAGCAACCTGGCCAGGGACATCACGAGGCCGTGAGATGTCGCGACTGCACTTCTGGGGGCACCCTGGGGGGGGGGGTAGTGCTGGCAGCTGGACACTCCCCATTCCTCCTCCTCGGAAGGCTCCCTCCCCTTCACGCCCCCACTCCTCCTCCTCCTTCAACGGGGGGCATCTCTCTGAAGGAACACGGGGCGTCCAGCTCCCAACACCTCTGCAGCTAAGGCCGTCGTCTGCTCCTCCCTGGCACAGAGCCCGGGCAGGTGACCCTCAAGCTCCGCCCCAGGCAGTCTTCCTAGAGACCCCTCCTGCTCTCCGGTTCCACGGAGGGCTGTCGGAAATCGGCACAACCCCTTCACACGCAGAGGGCCCTGGGAGCACTCCCGGCGTGAACCCAGCAGGCTCTGGCCCCTGGAACTTCAGGCCACAAGACGGCACGTGGCTGCCAGGCCCGAGTCACTCGTCCTGCTTGCGGAAGCCGGACCGTCAGGACCCAGGTCAAAACGAGGCCGGGCCGCGAGCGAGAACCTGCTGCGATTTGCTTTGGCCCGGCTGGGCGGGAAAAGCCACCCCTGGAGAAAGGCTGCAAGACGGAAATCCGCCCTGTTCAATCTCGGTTGCTCTCAGGCTGCCTTTCCCCCCGCCCCCCAAAGCTGGAATATGGAAATGGGAAATGGATGTGTGTGGTCTGGGAAAGGAGGAAAACGTCCGAGATTGCCTGATGCCGTGATCCCCCCCCCCCCAGGACGCCCTCCCCCTTGCCCCACAAGACGGCTAGCTGCTTCGAGATGCAATCAAAGCAAAGGAAAAACGCTTTTCTGATACCCGCGGGCTTGGTATCCGCGGACTTGGGTATCCGCAGACTTGGGTATCCGCGGACTTGGGTATCCGCGGGTGCCATGCCCAGCCTGGAGGGCCTCAGGAGGCCTCCCAGATGCACTTCTTGTTCAGAGGAAAACTCTGAGGAGGCCACGAGGCCACATGTGTCCTTCCGGGGGCCAGCCACGTGCCCCAGATAAGCTGCGCTGCGTGGGCCTCCCTGCGGAATCCATTATCCGCAGAGTGGATCCCCCACGGACACAGACCACTGCGCGTCCGTATTTCAGGGGCAAGCAGCGGCCACGTATACAGAGGGCGGATCTGAAAAGGGAACTTAATAATCTGCGGTTCAGCCTCTCAGCTTTCCAGCTGTGCGATGAAAGAGCATCACACGGCGCACGAGCACCACCGGTGTCCGACAGGCCGAAGGAAAATTCTCCCCCCTCCCAGCATCAGAGTGTTTCCTGACATTCCGTGTCGTCACAGCAGCTCGGCCAATGGCAACGCTGCGGCTCAGGCAGCAGGGCCGGCAGGCAGGCCGCGGCCTCGGCTGGGCTAGAGGGGGGAAGCCAGGCCGTTTTCCCCCCCGAGTACGTACTTCACGCTGGTGTTGGTACAGATGATGTACTCGATCTCGTCCGAGTACGGGTTCTGGAAGGTGAAGGAGCTAGTCCTCATCCAGAGCCATTCTCGGTTCTTGGACCGGAAACGGAACATGACGGACAGGACCTGGCCTTTTAGCTTCACCACCTGGGAAAAACGGTTAGCGCCGTCAGCAGGAGAGCGAGCGGAGGAGACCCGGCAGTGCGGCCGGCCACCGGGTAGGGGCTCTCCCGGTGCCTTCAGGGGAGCTCACTGCTGCTGCCCACCCCTGCGATGCGGAAACCCACAGCCGGGAGTGGCCCCTGCATTGGCCCCGGGGGGCAGGGGAAAAAGGCGCCAAGAGAAACACGGACATTTGGCGCGTGTTTCACCATTGACCGCCCTGGCTGGCAGCAGCCGACGGTGGACAGAAGCTGGCCGAGGACACCCCTTCCCGGCTACATCCACACGGCTGGTGTAACCCCTCCTCTTCCTCAGCCCCCAGCACGGGGGCGTCTGCATTTCCTTTTGCAATTTCTGCCGGGGGGGGGGGGTTGGGGGGGGGGGGGGAGGGGTTGATGGTTATGGGGGGGGTGGAATGCAGTGTTCTGATCAGCCCAAGAGCAGGCTTCTCCCCCGCCCGATTCCGGGCCACGCTTGCCGACATCCGCAAAGGCCGATGCGCTGGGCGCCTCGGGGAGTGCAGGGGGCGCCAACGGCCTGATGCGGCCGAGGGCACGAGAGGCGCCGAGGCGACCCGGACCTGCCTTGGCTCCTGCTCACTGGCGCTCGCCAGGCGGGTTACCTGCTGGAAGCTGTCCTTCAGGAGCTGCTGGTCTTCGAGGTGGCAGAAGTCGACGATGTCCTTCCCCAGGAGCTCCTGGCAAGGGAAAGAGGCAGATCTAGCAAGGACGCTCTCCACAGGCGCCTGCGCAGTCTGGTGACACACACCCCTCTCTCTCTCTGTGCCTCCCCCAGGATAAGGGGGCCTGCCCCACTGTGCTCTGCTTCGGGGGCTCTGTGCCCCCCGGCAACCCCGGGTTTTGGCCGACCCCCTCACCTTCTCTGGCGGATCCTACCTTCTCCCCTTTCTGAGGCTGGTCCAGCCACAGCCCTGCTAACTGGGCAAGAGGCCCTTTTCCAAGTGGAACAGTGCACTCTTGCATTGAGCGGGGTGGGGGGGGGAGTGACTGTCCCTCTTCACCCCAGCACAGTGTCTCTTCCAGGGGCTGTTGTTTTTAGATTGTGAGCCCTTTCAGGACAGGGGGCCATGTAACTGTTGTTGGGTTTTTTTGCCTGTAAACCGCTTTGTGAACTTTTGTTGAAAAGCAGTATATATAAATACGACCAGCGGCGTCATGCAGCCAGAACGCTGGGCGGGCGGAACGGGTGAGCGGCAGCCGCTGAATACGGCTGACGATTGATGGCCAAGCCCTTAGGAGCCCTTTTCTCGCCTCGCCAGGTCTGAGCAGCCTCAGGGGCCAGCCAGGCGCATGCAGGGAGGCCTCGGCTGGCGGGGGGGGGGCTATCGGGCAGGCGAGTGGAGTGCCCTGGTCCAGGCTGCAGGGACCTGCCGGAGCCCCCCTGCCTCCGAGAGAGGAGTCACAGGGCCCAGAAGGTGGCCAGGCAGAGCGGGGGGGAGCGAGCTGCCAAGGCCAGGGGCATGCAAGGAGGGGGGGCTGGCGGTGTGAGAGGCTGCAGAGCTCCAGGGGATCAGAGAAGGCCCTGAGGCTGAGGGTGCCACAGCCCCCTTCCTGCCTTTGCCCTGAGGCCCAGGGGAGGAAGAGGGAAAACAGCCGGGAAGCCGTACATGAACTGTGAGCCTGTACCGGGGGGGGGGGCAGTGGCAGGCAGGAGCCCAGGCCTCCCCCCCTTCTCAGAGTCCCCGACACCCCCAGTTCTTGGGCCCCAGAATCGCCCCTTCCTCACGACACGTTCCTTCCACGGGGAGCAGAGGAGCGCGGGCGGACGGATGGAGGCCCCTGCCCATGGGGAGCCCCCCCCCGGATGCCCACCTGCGGCTGGTAACCCACGGTGGCCACGCAGCGGTGGTCCACGAAGGTGAAGAGCCCGTCCGTGTTGTGCCGGGAGATGAACTCGGTGGGCTGGCACACGGCGTTCATGTCCGCGCAGCTGGGCGAGCTCGTGACCTGCAAGGCAAGAAGGGGGGCAGCCCTGGGTCAGGGAGGCGGACTGGGAGCCAAGGCGGGGAACGTGCAGACCCTGGAGGGGGGGGACACACCCTGGAAACTGAGTTGCTGTGGGGAGGAGGAAGGAAACTCCTCCAGGTGGGCCAGCTCTCCCGACCTTCTATAGGGTTATTCCTAGGCTTTTAATCCCTGGTCAGGAAACCAAGCTATGAACTGCAGACAAAGATAAGATCAGAAGAGCCCTGCTGGATCAGGCCAAAGGCCCATCTAGTCCAGCTTCCTGTATGTCACAGTGGCCCACCAGGTGCCTAAGGGAGCTCAGGAGACAACAAGATGCCTGCATCCTGTTGCCACTCCCTTGCACCCGGCATTCTGAAGTAGCCTACTATTAATGTAAGGAGGTTGCCCAACCCATCATGGCCTGTAGCCCACGAGGGACTTTTCCTCCAGAAATCTGTCCAATCCCCTTTTAAAGGCATCTAGGTCAGATGCCATCACCACCTCCTGTGGCAAGGAGTTCCACAGATTAACTACCCGCTGGGTAAAAAAGTACTTCCTTCTATCTGTTCTCACTCCCCCAACACTCAATTTTGGTGGATGCCCCCTGGTTCTGGTGTTGTGGGAGAAGGAAAAGAACTTCCCTCTATCCACTCCATCCCTCCCATGCTTAATTTTGTATGTCTCAATTGAGTCCCCCCTCAGGCACCTTTTTTCTAGGCTGAAGAGCCCCAAACGCTGCAATCTTTCTTCCTAAGGGAGGTGCCCCATCCCTGTAATCTTTCTTGCTGCTCTCTTTTGTACTTTTTCCAGTTCCACCAAGGACAGGGCTTCACCCTCCGGATTAGCGCTCAGGAGAGGGCTGGCCTTGGGAGCAGAGGGCCCCACGAAACACCTTTTTTGCAGGCTCACAGCCAAGCTCTGCAGAGTCTTAGAGATAAATAGAATTTATCATATAATTTATCTCTCCAGGGCGGAGACTGGAGAGCTGTCCAAACGTGTGCAGAAAAAAGAGCATATGTGTTCATGGGCCCAGTGGAGCTCAGTACGTTTTAATATTAACCCTGCATGCATGGAAGCAAAGTGTGGGTGCAATTCTAACCTGGAGTGAGGCTGGCACAGTTAAGCCTGCAAAGTTTGGCCAGCACAAGGGACACCCTAAAGTATGTCTGGACCACTCTCGGGAGTCAGAGAGGCCAGCACTCAGACGTGCACCAAACTTGTGCAGCCCTTGTGCCGGCCAAACTTTGCTGTCTAACTGTGCTGGCCCAATTCCAGGTTAGGATTGTGCCCTATGTAGGTGACCCTTTGTTGGGATATGATTTAGAACACTAGGTTAAAATTTGCAAGTTGAAA
>JAJKFI010032414.1:31281-45148 GCA_029204185.1 Lerista edwardsae | reverse complement strand
CAGGTACTCACTCACTCATGATTTAAGAACAGGTCCTGGCATGTGTCGGGACCCGCCCACCGGAAGTGACGTCATAAGCCGGAAGTGATGTCGTGGCAGGAAGTGACATGAAAAAAGCCCTTCTTGAGGCCTCAGACCATTTTAAACTGACCCAACAGTTGCAACAGTATTCCACAGCACCCCCAGAACATGTTAAGGAGGCCTGGCATCATGTTAAAGTGACCCAACAGTTCCAAAACCCCAGAGCAGCTCATTTTTCAGTGGCAAGGCCTGGCCTGGCTTGGGAAGGCAAGGCAAGTTTTAAAAAGCCACCAGCTCATTTCAGCAATTCCAAAATCTTTTGGAGACAAATTCCAAAATCCCCCCCCAGGAACCGCCGCGCCTCCTCGGGAGAGGGAGCCCCAGGCAGCCTACCTGCTCACGCTGCTGCTGCCGTCGGTCTCCCTCGCTCCACTCCGCTCGCTGCCAGGCAACTCAAATGTGCAGGAAATTCAAACGTTGCAGGGGGCGGGGCGGAGCGCCGACGGAGTCGACGAGTGGGCGAATGGGCAGGGCCAGCTGTAATCCTAGGAACAGGTACTCACGTACCCCCGTGTACCCCCTACATGACATCACTGAATGTGGCCCCTGAAGCAGCACCCGGCAATTCAATTCCCTCCTCCTGCAATTGTGCATGCTGCATCCGGCTGCCAGGCAAGGAAGAGGAAGGAGAGGAGGATCTGCACCTGCTCACCCAACGTGTTCAAAGAAGCTCCTAGGGAGGCAAGAAGACGTCAGCCCAGCGCAGCAAACCCAGAGCCCCCTGGCCCCCTTCCTTTTACTTCCACTGCCTGCTTGACTCTATACCAGGCAAGCCTCTGTTTGCATTAGGCCAGGCAAAGGTAGTGGAGGCAAAGGTAAGTGGGGGGTCACAAATGGGAGCCAATAGAGCCTGACCATGGGGGCGCCAATCTGCTTCGGTTGCCAGCTTCTGCTGCCAGATCACTGTAATCCTTGAGGGCTGGAGGAGCACGTCCCCAAAGGCTTAGACTGCTGCACCTGTACAGAAGCACCTGGGGAGTCAGACATGTCCAAAAACAGGAGGAAAAAAATAGGGCATTAATCACACACATGCACACTAACCTGGGAGTTATTCTGGGATTATTTTGGAGTCAATGTGCATATAATTGCATGGCAGGAGGTCTGGTTCAAAGAGTAGAGCTGGCGTTAAGCCCAAAGGTCACATTGGTAGGATGCCAATTCAAGGCCACTGGAAGCTTCTGTGAGCATTGAGACATCAAGAAAACAACAGACAAGCTGAGCTGTTTCCAGCTGCCCTTCGGTTGAGAGAGAGGACATTGTTTGTCAGTCAGCGTGGGAGGCAACAGTGGCCAGAACAAGACCAGACTGTGGAAGATCCACTCTGGAATGTAGTTTGTTCTTGAAAGATTAGAACTGCTTTGTTATTGTAAAAAAAAAAAAAAAAAAAACCCTCAGGGGATTTAGAGAAAGCCTTCCTATTGTGAACCGCCTTGGATTAAAATCAGAGGAGTAATCCAATGGCCAAGAAAGGCAGTATATAAACACCGGTCATAATTATTATATTATTATATTATTATGTCTCTTGTGCAAAAGCCAACATTAAAGGATTATAGGACAACTTGGAGAGAGTCATGGGAGAATGCTTGTACAATTGGTTTTGGGGTTCTGTTTTTCTCTTAGGGCACCCTTCACTGCAGTGGAGCGTCAACACTGCACGCAGAGCGCCAATGTGGGGGCGCCGAGCAGCACCCCTTGTTGGCGCTCTGACTCAGAGACTAGCGCTGCAGGCAGTGCCGGTCTTGGAGCACCCATGCTTGTCTCCCTCTGTGCCAGCAGAGCCCAGCTAGTGCAGAGGTGTGGCAAGCCGGGCCAACAGGAGTGGGCAGGGGGAGGGCATTTCTGGGCAGGGGAGGGCGGGCTCTGGGCTGGCTCGGGATGGGGGCGAGCCCTGGATTTGACCATAAGGCCGAATCTAAGGCATCATCCCGAGGCCGCTCGGCCCCGATTCAGGCTGCGCCGTCACCTTGGATCTGTGCCTGCTGTTTAGCAACGTACCCTTGCCGCGGGGAGGCTCCAGCCTCACCATTCCAGCGCTGCTTAGGATTGCGCTGCCCAAGACATAACATGACTACTAGCACCCACCTCTGCGATGCTCTCAGGTGCATTAAGGCTTGGATCTCCCCACTGTACCTACTCAACTGTGCTGAAGAAACACGTCAGGCCAATTAGCTCTTCTGCCTTGCTGCTGAATCTTAATGTGCAAAGCTCTAGCCGACTGGCACCGCCCTCGTGCCCGGTGGCACGGAGCACAATAAAGAAAGATGGCTGTTGATTTAACTGCAGTCTCGCTTCCACGGCGCTGAGTTGACTGGTTTGATTTAATGAAGACAGGCTAGCCAATACCGGCATTCTTCATCCCCACCCTAGAAAGCACAGACACTGGAACGAACTGGCCGTGAAAAGATTTGATGGCATTACAGCTTTGCCTGCCTGATCCGCGATGTTCCCGGGAGACGCTGTGCTCGGCTAGACAATTATACCGGATGCACAAACTATGACAGCAAATCAGAGCACAAACAACTAAGCAGTGCAGCAGCCTGCTAATCTCTCCCCCTAGGAGAAGGCAGGATTTGGAAACAGGGGGAAGGCCCAAGAGGTCTCCAGCTGGATAGAAGCCCTCTCCGCCTTCCTCCATGGGGGGGAGACAGTGTGAGCGGTGAAGCAGGGTGGTGTCACCATTCCCAGAAAGATCACAGGATCCCTGTCAGGTTTAGCCAGGACTTCTACCTGCCACCTTCCGTTTTGCCTGCTGAGCCCCACAGGGTGAAAGCCTGGGCGGCATGGTCGAGGGGAAAGGGGGCCACCATGATTCCCTTCCAGACTTCCGGTTGGTTCTCCCTGACCTGGCCAGGTCAGGCCAGAGTCTTTAGCAACCATCCAGTTCAGCCTTGCATCAGCTCCGATGCTCTCACTGGTCTGCTCTGCACGGACAGGGCTGGGAATGAACCGACGGAACAGTAAGACTTTGCACTTGTGAGCTGGGGCAGAGTTCGTTAACCATTCCCACACCAGCAGGCATTCAGCATCAATGCCTTTTGTGGCAGTCAAGTTACTTATTCAGTAATGCTGGAAGGGACAAAATCATTCGTTCCTGTCAGAAGGAACTGCAGCATTTGAAATGGGTCTGTGTGTTACCCATGCAAGAGAGAATTCGCCTTAGCACGATGCAGCAAGCCACAATCAGGCACCTTGCCAAGGAATCTCAAAGATCACAATCAGGCATCTCTCTCTCTCTCTCTCTCTCTCTCTCAAGTTTCTAGATCTCAAGCTCACCACAGAAATCTAAATAGGGAAGTGAGTTGACAATGTAATGCTAACATGTCGTTTGGGCTTCTTGCAGCAGAGAGGAAGTTAGTAAACCACCGCAATCCACGCTGGATTAAAAGAATAAGAAAATACCAGAGAAAAGTCATCTGTTTTGTAAGTGCAGAAATATCCATGTCTTTGAAATGCACAAACAAAATTGAAGTCCAACACTCAGAGCGCAATCCTAACCTGGAGTTAGGCCAACATAGTTAGGCCAGCAAAGTTTGTCTGGCACAAGGGCCACCATAAAGCACATTTGGAGTCCATAAAGCACTCTCAGAGTCCGGGAGGATGGTGCATGTCTGTGTGCTGGCCTCTCTGAGAGTGGTCCAAACATACTTTATGGTGACCCTTGTGCCAGCCAAACTGTGCTGGCCAAACTCCAGGTTAGGAGAGTGTCTTCAGAACTGAAACTAACATGTCATGTGAGCTGACTACATATTCTTTCCCTCCTATCCCCTTTCTCCCCTAACTCTATTGCCTCCCTCTGTATAAAGTGTTAGATTAGAAACTTCGAGAGCAAGGACTTTTCTTACTGCCACTCTGCAAAGCGCCATGCATTTTGATGGAACTGTACAAGCAACCGACGCTTATCAACGCCATAACTTTGCACGGAGCTGCACTATCAACCTATTGGCTTTCAGCTCAAAACCTGCACTGATTATAAAACCTGCACTGAAGCAAAACATATTTTGGGTACCTTCGTACTGGTTTTCTTGGTCTGAACCCCTACAAACCTTTAAACGCATCCATCATGGTTTAAGTGGAATGACAAATATCAGCTGTTGATAACATTATCATTGGTTGTCAAGGAACTCACTAAAGCATGCAAGGAAACATCACATCAGGCTATATTGTGATGTTAACTCTCCCAACCATGATTTGATCCGCCAGGAATGCTATTTGGCAAGTGCCCTAGATCCATGAGCACATCGGTAATCTTATACATCCCCACAGACATCATTTACATAAATCCCTATACACCAAGATAACAAGCACATGCTCTAGTTGTGCCTCACACCTAAAGGACTTCTCTAGAGCTTCAACTAGAGCATAGCGGAGTAAGTGCTAAAGACCTCTACCTGCTACATACACATTTTTTTGTTGTACATTCCAAATCCCAGACTTTATTAAGGCTGCAATCCTATGCACACTTACCAGGGAGTAAACACCAATGGACTCAATAAAACTTATTTCTGAGCAGACATGCACAGGACTGCACTGGTATAGAAATACGCAGATTCTGGTCTTACGCAGCAATGCATGGACCATATGACGTTTTCATACTCATGATTCCAGACTCATTTTTGCCACAAGCTGCACATTGTCACAATTTTTTTGTGTGCCGCAATTATCATGTCAGCAAAACAGTAAAAGCTGGAATCTTCTTCTTGACAGACATATCAGGACAACAAAAATACAGGGCTCAAGATTTTTCATGCTGCATGCATCATTTTATTAACTAGGCAGGCATGCTCTGGTATCCACAGGGGATTGGTTTCTGGGGCCCCTGTGGATACCTGAAACCGTGGATAAGAGGGAACCCATGTTAAGTATAGGGTTCTCCCCTGCCCCCACCCTTGAGCAGGAAGGTTCTTTAGCAACCCGAAGTAAGAGTAAAGGAAGACAAGGGGGCCCCAATCCATGGATAATTGAAACCACAGATAGAGAATCAGTGGATACAGGGGTCCACCTGCCTTAGAATATGGAGGAGGAGCACCGGCCTGGTTCTCCCCTCACCATTTTATCCTTCCAACAACCCTGTGAGGTAGGTTAGGCTGAGTGGTGGCGGCTTGCAAAAGACATAAGAACATAAGAAGAGCCCTGCTGGATCAGGCCAAGGCCCATCTAGTCCAGCTTCCTGTATCTCATAGTAGCCCACCAGGTGCCCCAGGGAGGCATGAGACAACAAGATGCCTGCATCCTGTTGCCACTCCCTTGCACCCGTACTCTGAAGTAGCCTACTACTAATGTAAGAAGGTTGCACAATCCATCATGGCCTACAGCCCACGATGGACCAGCCACAGCATCTCCTGGCTGAGCGTCCCTATCCAACACTTTGACCTGGAAAGGTTGTGAAACAGAAGGAAGTTAATTTCTTCCTTCCTCATCATTTTAAAACCCAGGATCACCTAATGAGACCGACTGATAGTAGATTCAGGAGGCACCAAAGAAGAATACTTCAAGCAAACTAGAATTAACATGTGCCACAAGAAGTGGGGATGACCATACATGAGGTGGCTTTAAAAACTAATTCATGGAGGAGTAAAATGACCATCAGTGCTTATTAGTCATTCATGATGGCTTGGAATAAGTTGCTGGGGTGCAATGGCAAGCAAGACCCCTTGCCTTCAAGGCCCTTCTCGGGGGGGGGGGCTTCAATAAATGAGCCACTTGATTGACCACTGAGTGGGAAACAGAATGCTGGACCAGGTGGCCCTCGGACCAATCCGGGGGACACTTCTAGTGCTCTGATGGAGGGTTTTAAAAGTAAGACGGCACCCTGAGTTTGCCCAGAAGCAAACTAGTGCCCATAGTAGTTCCCATGGAGTTGGGAAAGGTCCATTTCTACTTCCCGACCTCTACCAAGAGGCAAACAAGACCATTCTGCACTAACTGATGAAACTTCCAAAGGGCATAGATGACACATTGATCTGCGCCTTCTTTGTAAGTTTCCAGACACAGGAAACAGAGCAGAGACTACTTTGCCTAGAAACTGTACGCACAATATATGGTATCCAGTAATTCCTAACATTTTACACCAAGGGAATTTACCAAGAGACAATTTTCAGTTGTTTTGAGAGCTACTGTCTATATGCCACACACTAACCTGGAAGTAAGCCCCACTGAATAGCCACAGTGGCTATTCTCATTAGATAAGCACGGGTCTGGGCTACACCAGATTTATTGTGCCATCAACTTTTGTGGACCAGAACCTGGTGGGTAGGCCGTCTTGTCCAACCAAAGCTTCTGCCACAGTAAACGCCTTTTTCTTTAAGGCAGCGATTTTCTTTTTCTTTTTTTTCTTTTTTTGCATAAAGTTTTTATTTATATATAAAGGAATTTGGTAAGGGATACAGAGAAAAAAAACCTGGGAAGGGGAATACATACAAGGAATAAACATTAGGAAACCCGTTACTGTGTGACTAATTCTTTTACTATAAAATCTAATGGCATTCTATATAATATTATTCCATCATTGGCTGTGTATAGCTTATCATTATAAACTAAATTAAAAATTTAACTCAAGTTTTCACCTATATTAACATTGTTTATCCATCCAATCGTAAAATGGCTTCCAATACTGAATAGTTTTATCTGACTTCTCACGCAATTTTTCAGTTAAAATATCCATTTCTGCAATCTCATATATTTTCGCTATTAATGGTTCAGTATTTGGAGTCTCTTCATTTTTCCACATTTGCGCACATAACAATCTAGCCGCAGTTACCACATGTATAATAATACATTTTTTACCCATTTCCTGTATATCTGAGACAATATTTAACAAAAATATTTGTTCGACATATTCTTATACATTTTAGCCAATTTCCCAGGAGTAATATGCCACCTATAAAACATTTTGTAAATATTTTCTTTAAAAGATGATGCTTTGGAAAACGAATATAAAATTACCAAGGCAGCAATTTTCAACCTTTTTCATTTCATGGCACACTGACCAGACACTAAAAATGGTCAAGGCACATCATCAGTCTTTGGATAATTGACAAGGCACACCATGCTGCTGGTATTGGGTTCACATCCCTCAATGGTCCTATTAATGAATAGTGTTTTAAATAAATAAATAAATAAATAAATCTGCCAACCTCTCATGTCACGCCTGCAGACCATTGACACCACATTGGTTGAAAATAGCTGCTTTAAAGTGTCACAAGTGTCTTTGCTGTTTTGCCTGCAGTGAACTAGGGCTACAATCCTATCCACACTTTCCTGGGAGTAAGCCCCATTGACTATAACCAATCAACAGTAACTGGGCAAGAGACACTTTTCTGTGGTTTTCCTCTTGTGTTTCGCAGGGGAACAGTAACTGTCCCTCTTCACCCCTGCGCAGAGTCTTTTCTAGTGGCTATTGCTGGTGGTGTTCTGCATTTTTTTTAGATTGTGAACACTTTTGGGACAGGGAGCCATTTACGTTTATTATTTGCCTATAAACCATTTTGTGAATGTTGTGTTGAAAAGCAGTATATATTGTTGATTGATTGACTATAATGGAACTCATTTCTACGTATACATGCATAGGTTGTTGTTCAGTCGCCAAGTCGTGTCCCCGTGGACCACAGCACACCGGGCCTCTCTGTCTTCCACTAGCTTTCAGAGTTCGCCCAGATTCATGTGCATTGCTTCAATGACACTATCCATTTCATCCTTTCTCTTCCTGCCCCCCACACCTGCTACAAGCCCCAGGAGAGAAGCTGCAGAGCCTGACGGGAACAAGCCAGGACTTTGTGTTGTTGTTGTTCAAGTCATGTCCGACTCTTCGCGACCCCATGGACCACAGCACGCCAGGCCTCCCTGTCCTCCACTAGCTTCTGGAGTTCGCCCAATTTCATGCTCTGCCGCCCCCTTCTCCTTTTGCCTACACTCTTTCCCAGCATGAGGGTCTTTTCTCAAGAGTCCTCTCTTCTCAGGAGGTGGCCAAAGTATTGGAGCTTCAGCTTCAGGATTTGTCCTTCCAGGGAGCAATCCGGCTTGACGTCCTGTAGGACTGCTCGATTTGATTTCCTTGCAGTGCAGGGGACTCTCAAGAGTCTTCTCCAACCCTAAAACAGGTGCCTGTGGAGAAGTTTCTAATCTGTTATTCCTTTAAAACCAGCTCTTTAAAACCAGCAAACATCATCGTGGATCTTCCATTTCAGTCGCGCCGTGGCCCTCTCCCCCCTGCCCAGCCTCCCATTTTGTCCCTGCTGCTATTCCCCTCCCCACTTGATGTGCCTCTTCCTAAGGATTAACCCTGATCGCCAGCCTGGTTGCATGTCCCTCTCCGCCCCCCCCTTCTCCGGAGATGGCCAGTTGCTATTACATAAGGGTCTTATGTAATGATTCCACTTCCACCTTCCCCCCCCCGTCTACCTCCTTTGCTCTTATCCCAATGCTAGCATCAGTTTAGGCTGCAGTAGCTCTGCATCTATTCAAAGACCCAGAGCATCTCTCTGTCTCCAGACCGGCCTCTCCAAACCGCAGAGCACAGGGGAGGGGGCGGATTCAAAAGAACAGCATCTCAGCACCCAGGTAAGTGCAGCGCTCACCGAACCCAACAAGTGCTTTAGACCTGGATGGGGGGGGGAATGTATTTTTGAAAGAATCAGTGGCATGGCGCAGAGGAAGATGCTGGAGCCCGAGAACTCCCTTCCCCCTTCTCTCCTGTGCCTCCGCTCAGGCTGCAGAATGAGCTCTCCCGTCTCCCCACCGCTATGAATGAAATGTTTACAGTCCAGAGGAACAATCCATTTCGAGAAGGAAGGGAGTGACCACCCAAAGATGGAACCTCTGGGCTCATCCTGCGCTGTTGTTAGGGGCAGGATTTTTAACTGAAGCCCCCCAAAAAACTAACTGCTTCGGCAGCAGCGATCCCTGCTAGAGATTGGAAGGACTCGGCTCCGCAGCCAATCCCTTCCTCCTCCCCTCACTCTTAGAGAGTGGTACAGCCCATTCCCGCCGCCTTCAGGATTCGAAAGGCCATTGGTTGTCTCTTTTTAAAGGGGCAGGAAGGGCGCGCTTTTCCTACCCTCCGACCATATTCCGCCTCTCCCCACACGCCCACTTTCTGCCTCAGCCATTGCCATTTTCTGTGTTTTCCTGCTCCCGCAGCTCGTTTCCCGGCCCAGTGGGAGAGGAGGCGGCACGAGAGCGGCGGCCGCTGCAAGGACCCGTCGAGCCCCGTCCCGGACCGGCCGGGCGGGCGGGCGGGATGAAGAGGGAGGCTCCCCGCGAGAGGCCACAGCAGCAGCAGCGGCGGCAGCAGCTAGGCCCCACCGCGACGGTGCCATGGAAACGGGAGACGACGGCGGCCGCCGAGGGACACAAAGGGTGCCTGAGCGGCGCTTGAGGCGCGCCGAGCGGGTCCCGCCGCTTCTGAGGGGAGCCGCCGCTGCCGCCGCCATGGAGGTCGGAGGAGGCGGCGGGGGCTGCGGCGCGGTGCAGGCGGCCTCCCCGCCGCGCTACCGCCTCGTGGCGGAGATCGGGCGCGGCGCCTACGGGGTGGTCTACGAGGCCGTGTCCGGCCGCAGCGGCGCCCGCCTGGCCGTCAAGCGCATCCGCTGCGACGCGCCCGAGAACGTGGAGCTGGCCCTGGCCGAGTTCTGGGCCCTGACCAGCCTGCGCCGCCGCCACCCCAACGTGGTGCGCTTCGAGGAGTGCGTCCTGCAGCGCGACGGCCTCGGGCAGCGCATGAGCCACGGCAACAAGCAGAGCGCGCTCTACCTCCGCCTCGTCGAGACCTCCCTGAAAGGTGAGCAGGGGCGGCCGGGCGGGCCGGGCGTCCCCCTCGCCCCCTCCCCGAACGCCGAAGCGGAGCGGGCGGCAGGAGCCTGGCTAGGCAGAGCCCCCCCCCCGCTGGAACACCCTCCCCCGGGACATTCTCTGCCGTGCTGGGTGGGGGCAGGCACTGACCCCGGCTGCAGGCCCAGCCCAGCCCTCTCCACGGGCACGCCGAGTGCGCGCTCGCCCCCAAAGCAAAAGGGGGGGGGAACCTGCACGGGCAGGTGTCTTTCCAGGTCCACGCAATGTCTTCCTCCTCCTCCCCAAGACAAAACTTCCCTCCCCAAACAGGAAGGAGAATCGATTCCTGGTAGGAAGGCTGTGCAGGTAACAAGGGGCGGAGGCGAGTGTAAACTGGCTCCGTGCAAGACTTTGTGGCGGGAAGGACTCTGGTTTGTTTGTTTGTTTGTTTGTTTGTTTGATTGATTGGCGCCCTAGATCCTGGCCTGCTGAGTTACCCCTTCCTCAGCTTGAGAGGTGAACTTCTGGGAAGTGCACCGTACTCCTGGTTGGCTGCCTTGGAGAAGGGTTTCCGTGTATGCGCATGCACGTCCAGACACACGCAGACACTCCCCCCATGTTAACTCTTTGTATGACCCTTTGGCCTGATCCAGCAGGGCTCTTCTTATATTATCTCTCACAGCGAGGCGGTGGGGTTCTTCAGCATAATGTATTCTAGGAAAACGCTGTGCATGCCCACACTCCAAGGTATAGGACTGCCCTTTGCTAGAGATTTACACGGAGGTTAAGGGAGTAGATGTAGGGCTATTGCACATGCAGTATGAATGCTTCAGTTTGTAGGGGCCTCAAGCTGCTTTTTATCTATTCTGCAAAGATATAAGGGGGAAACTACGATTATTGTATGCACATGCTCAAAGTTGTTAGCTATTGGCAAAAACAGTTCTGAACAACAACGTGCTAACTTTGTAAATAAATGAGAGCTTGCATGTGCACTTAGTTGGTCCCTTCTCCCAACAAATCTGAGTTGCTTCTGTCCTGTACTTTGTGGAGATCTTTCTCAATGATGCCTCTAAATATATTCCCTAAAGGGCTCTAGGGAGTTGCAGTGTATAGGGCCATGAACTGCTTTATGGGGAGATATTGCTCAACAGAATTATGGGGGAAACTTCTGTGCTGGTTCTCCAGAGGTGCAAGCTGCTCCACTTTCCCTCATGAAATCCATTGCCTTGCAGTTTGCTGTATCTTGAAAGCCCTGCTCAAAATTAAAATAAGAGAATTGTTCAGAGCAGGTATTTCTGTAGAAATAGTCACTGTACAAGCCAATTGTCCTCTTACACAGGATTGTTTATAAGATAACTATTGAGCAAAGTTGGAAATGCATCCGGTTGCCAAGGATTATGATGACTATTTAGCATAGTTTCATATGGCGTTAACAAGTTATATTTCAATGAGCAGAGTACCCTCATCCGTTAGTAACTTTGTCTGAAATTGTTACTCACCTGTATTGAGTTGTCAATATCAAAACGCTCTGCGTAAAAGCAACCCTGCTGAATCAGACCAAAGTGTGTCTAGTTCAGCATCTTCTTTCCCACAGTTACCCATAAGCTGCTTCCGGAAAGCCCACAAGCAGAAGAGGTGGGCATGTGTCTCCCCACCCCAGCTTCCCAGCTACTGGTATTCAGAGGTGTGCTACCTCTCTTTGTTAGTAGCCCACAAATGTTAACTTGTCTTGACCCTGCATCTCTAGCCTAAAAAAAATAAGAGCCAAGTTTGTGTATCTTTCATTTTTAGGGGGAAATTCTTATTTGCCATACGTGACTCTTTCCCTGGAGTCTCTGTTCTAATTCTGTGTTATTGTATTGTCCTGAGGCTTATAAATGCTCAATGGTGGCTGGTCTACAGACTTCCCCCAATATGTATCAAGGCTCTGTGCAGACATGACTGCATATACCCTCCTGAGTCACTTTTAACATGCACCTCATGGTGCCTTTGCTGAAACACAAGGCTAGAAAATACTTGTACATCAAAAGGTTGTACTGTGATCCCTAGAATTTAAAAGACTTTGCTGTACACAGTGCCTGCCCAAACCAATTTGAAGAATTGGTTTCATTCTTTGCTCAGATCTCTCCCACTCAGCTCTGATGTACTGAGCTCTTTTAGTTCCTACCCATGCCCATGGATCTATCTTTGGAAGGGGAGTCTTGTTAGCCTATGACAGCAAAACAGCAGTGTGGCACCTTGAAGACTAATTTATTGTAGCAAATGGACAGTAGTCCATGAAACTTCATGCAATGATAAATCAGCCTGATCTTTAAGGTGCTGCAGTACTTTGTGTTAGCTCTGTGTGTCCTGTCTGGTGATATCTTCTCAGCACTATAGGGTCATTTCCTTTGGGAATAGCAGCGGCTTCTAAAAGAGACTTGGTTCTCTTGTCTGTTTCTTAACAATAACCTGTATTTTGTGTCCCTTGTGGGCAACCTCCACACCAGATAATTTAATGTGCCATCACAAATTGTTGTGGCCATTCCCTTTGGCATAGCAAGCACAGCCTAAGTCTCAGGTGGTGGGAACAATAATCCTGGTGGCAGATGCCAAATAAAAAGAGAGCCGCAACTGGACTTTCCAAGGGGCAATTATCCAGCGGAACAACTTTGCCAGTATTTTTATTTATCTGCATTTGACCTAAGCCCTCTTTTAATAGAAAGTATTTTTCAGACCCAAACACACTGTGAGCATGACATTGTGTGCATCACATGCTGTAGCAATGTGCAGAGCCAGAACGCTAGCTCCTACAATGCACCCCAGCCTGGGCATGTGCTTTTGCATGTGCCCTACCGCACGCAGCCATGTCACTGGACAGAGCTGGCTTATTACAGTTAAGCCAAGCCCCTTCACGTGTCAGCCAGCATGCCACGGAGGCTGTTCAACAGCATGCCTGCCGTGCAGCAGATCACAGAGTGCCCAGACGGGCACTGCAGGCATACGCAGCATTCATTTGTTGTGCATCAGCAGCTTTTGAGCTTCTCGCTGTGGCCGCCTCAGCCTCATGGCCAGTCATTTGCTATTGACGCAGACAGGCATAACGCAGCAGGCTGCTCGAGCGAGGGATGGGGACAGGGCTGCCAGGTGTAATAATATTGATAAGCCTCCTGTTTCAATTTGTCTTACGATACAGCAACATAGGCACAGTTCCAATAGTTAAGCCAGCTTGGTAGTTAATGAACTTGCACCAATTTCAAATATGCTTCAAACATTTTGGTGGGAAGCCCACAGTATAAATGAGAGGTTTTTCCTGCAGTTCTATGTGTGTTTATGTGGATGTAAATCCCCTTGTAGTGAGTGGGGTTTATTCCCATGTAAATACGTGTAGGTCTGTGTGTATAGTGCCATATTTGTGCTGGCTGTTTTAACCCTACACAGTTGCTCCCTGTAAACTGAGGCTTATTCAGCATAAGCTGTGCTTCTGTTTACTTCTGAATACCTTTGAGGTAGAACTAAACTGGCACGTGCAATTCTTGGCTGGTCCCAGGTATACAGTAAAGGTTTTTAATAGTGGGGCTACATTTTAAGCTCAGAAGAAATTGACTTCTGTAAAATCTTTACTTGCATAATTTTTGTGATAAAAATATGGCATCTGTTTACTTGGAGCATAGCAATATTAATCTTGGCATCATGAAATAATTCTGTTGTCATCGTTCACTGTCATGGATTCATAACTGGTTGGACAACTGTACACAAAGGGTATACATTAGTTGCTCTTCATCAAGCTAGAGGTCGGTTTTGCTTGTACCACCCCAGGACTCTGTTTTAGCTCTGATTCTCTTCAACATCTTCACCAGTTACTTGGTTGAAGGGGAATTTAATATGTTGAGCCTAGAGATGAGAAGGTTGGGGCGGGGGGGGAACATGGTAGTACTATTCAATTAACTGAAGAGCTGTCTTGTGGAAGAGGGCAACAATTTGTTCTCTGCTACTCAGCAAAGCAAGAGTACTGGAGTGGGTTGCCACTTCCTTCTCCAGC
>JAJKFI010032414.1:0-30881 GCA_029204185.1 Lerista edwardsae | reverse complement strand
CAGTGGCCACAAGACTGGAAAAGATCAGTT
Source organism: Lerista edwardsae (assembly GCA_029204185.1). Classification (NCBI taxonomy): domain Eukaryota; kingdom Metazoa; phylum Chordata; class Lepidosauria; order Squamata; family Scincidae; genus Lerista; species Lerista edwardsae. Next base: position 30,851 of record JAJKFI010032414.1, on the reverse strand, counting down.
TACATTCCAATCCCAAAGAAGGGCAATGCCAAAGATTGCTCGAATTACTGCACCATTGCACTCATTTCACATGCTAGCAAGGTCATGCTCAAAATCCTACAAGCTCGGCTTCAGCAGTATGCGAATCGAGAACTACCAGATGTACAAGCTGGTTTCCGAAGAGGCAGAGGAACTAGAGATCAAATTGCCAACCTTCGCTGGATCATGGAGAAAGCAAGAGAGTTCCAGAAAAACATCTACCTCTGCTTCATTGATTATGCTAAAGCCTTTGATTGTGTGGATCACAACAAACTGTGGCAAGTTCTTGAAGAGATGGGAGTTCCAGACCACCTGATCTGCCTTCTGAGAAACCTTTATGCGGGTCAGGAAGCAACAGTTAGAACTGGACATGGAACAACCGACTGGTTTAAAATTGGGAAAGGAGTACGACAAGGCTGTATATTGTCATCCTGCTTATTTAACTTATACGCAGAGCACATCATGAGGAAGGCAGGGCTGGATGACTCACAAGCTGGAATCAAGATTGCTGGGAGAAACATCAACAACCTCAGATATGCAGACGATACCACTCTACTGGCAGAAAGTGAGGAAGACCTAAAGAACCTTTTGATGAGGGTGAAAGAGGAAAGTGCCAAAATTGGTTTGAAGCTCAACATTAAAAAGACTAAGATCATGGCCACCACTCCCATCACTTCCTGGCAAATAGAAGGGGAAGAAATGGAAGCAGTGACAGACTTTATTTTCCTGGGCTCCAAGATCAGCGCAGATGGTGACTGCAGCCATGAAATTAAAAGACGTTTACTTCTTGGGAAGAAAGCTATGGTGAACCTAGATAGCTTAATCAAAAGCCGAGACATCACCCTGCCAACAAAGGTTCGCATAGTCAAAGCGATGGTTTTCCCAGTAGCCATGTATGGCTGTGAGAGCTGGACCATAAGAAAGGCAGAGCGTCGAAGAATCGATGCTTTTGAATTATGGTGTTGGAGAAGACTCTTGAGAGTCCCCTGGACTGCAAGGAGATCCAATCGGTCAATTCTCCAGGAAGTCAAGCCTGATTGCTCCCTGGAAGGACAAATGCTGAAGCTGAAGCTCCAATACTTTGGCCACCTGATGAGAAGAGAGGACTCTTTAGAAAAGACCCTCATGCTGGGCAAGATTGAAGGCAAAAGGAGAAGGGGGCGACAGAGGATGAGATGGTTAGATAGTGTCACCGAAGCAATGAGCATGAAATTGGGCGAACTCAGGAAGCTAGTGGAGGACAGGGAGGCCTGGCGTGCTGTGGTCCATGGGGTCGCGAAGAGTCGGACACGACTTAGCGACTGAACAACAACAACAACAACAACTCAGCAAAGCAGGGCTACATCCCATGAGCTGCAGGAGGGGAGACTCCAATTGGATGTCGGGAAGGAATCCTTAATGGTAAGAATGGTGGAATGATGGAAGTGAAGTGGTAGGTTCTTCCATCCTGGAGGTCTTCAGGCAGAGACTTGATAGGCAGCTTTTGAGATGCTCCAGAGAGGATTTTTCTTCTTCAGGCAGAGGATTGTTTTAGATGTCCTTGAAGGCTGCTTCCAATCCTATTGTTCAGAAATGCATGGCTATTGCTATAAAATACAAAAGTGTGCTACCAATAAAAAATCACATTAAAAAAGCACCGAAGCAGCATGAAGCAAAGGGCTTGTGCACTGCCAGAGGGCCAATAGGAAGGTTTCAGTTCTTAATTCAACAGGAGAAATTTCCGCAATGGAGGTGCCATGACAGGGAAGGCCCTTCCCCTTGTTGCTGCCAGCCCAGCTTCAGCTAATGGCAGCGCGTGTAAAAGGGCTTCTCCTCCAGATGAGCTTGGTGGGTGAGCCATCTTGTAGGGGAAGAGGCAGTTCCTCGGGTATCCATGGCCCTCTGAACTAACTGTGAATGACTTTAAAAGGTTAATAGCAGTGCCTTGAATCACTTCTAGAAACAAACTGACGACCATTGTAGTCAAAGGAGCAGCAGCCTGACAGAGCCAAACACATGGCTATATGGGCTGCCATGTTCTGCATTAATGCAGTTTCTGAATGGTCTTCAGGGTCAGCCCAGTGTAGACTGTTACAGAAATCAAGTCTTGGTATCATCAATGTGTAGGCCGCTGTAATCGGGCTTGATTAATTCATGTATGGTCACAATTGGCGCACCAGCAAACTCTCCACCCCAGCCGTAGCTGCTACCAGGCAGTCCAGGGCAACAGCCAGAGGGTGCACCCCCCCCCCCGACTGCAAGCCTGCACTTGCATAGGGGGTGCAACCTCATTCAGAATGGGTCATTGATCCAGTACCTGCATCGCAGGTCTCTGAACTAAGAGCACCTCTGCTTTCCCCCCCCCCAATTTAATTTTGACTAATTTGCCCTCATCCAAACCTCCACTCGGACACCAGCGCAGGACCAGCCGGAGTTCTGCAGCTTCTCCATTCAGTAGAACAGAGAGGCAGAGCTGGGTGTTATCTAGAACTCTGCGTTGTGCCAAAGGCCAGGATGAAGACCAGGAGTCACCCACTGTCAGCTTCTGGGATCTGTTGGCCAGAAAAAGAGTAGACTGACATAACCGGACGGAATTAATACTCAAGTCATAATATAATGAGCGAAAGCAGTTTTATCTGCAAAGTGATCCTTGCAAGCTAGCAAATTGTTTTCCTTCCCACCATGAGGGGAGGGGCAGATGAAGGAAGTTCTTCAAAAGGAAAATGGTACTAACAGCAGAACACCAGTATTGCCAGAGAAAAGGGAGATTCCAACCTGTGCAGGGTTTGTCTTTCCCCTACACCCAGCACTAACAGGCCATCTTTTATTCAGTTTCCCACTCCTCAGCAGAATGGCGTGCTGTTGGGCGAGCATCCCAAGGCTAAGGGCCAATGGCTGGCAGCCAGATTAAGGCAGCATCTGTGGAGCCCGTGCCTCCCTGTATCTGGAAGAAACCATTTCTGTTCCATGCTTAGCTGCTTGTGAAACGAAAGTGGCAGTCTTTCAATTCATTATGGTTCTTATCCAGAGAAGTGGGCGGGGGTTGCTGTCTTAATGTGTGGCGTTCCTAATGAACAATGCGTCCAGAGTGGGGTGTGGGTGTGGCCTTGCAGTTCTGAGTGTCCAAGTAAGGTCTGTAGTGACATCATCTTCAATAATGCTTGTTAGGAAGTTTCAAGCTACCTGTAAGAGATAATCTACTGCTCTCTGTTCAGTACATATTTTTTTATTCATCTCAAAACTTGTGCCCTGCTGTTTTGCCTTTAAGACTCCCATAAGATGGCTTATAACAATTAAAATACACATAAATGCAGTAATGAAATCCTTAATGACCTTATAATTCCAGCCACCAAAATAATTAACTGAACTGAGAGGTCAATATGAATTAGAGGAGCATAAAGGCAACATAGCACCGGGGCACTTATTAAAGCAAACATCCATCTTAAAAAAAACCAATTTTAACTAAGTGGTAAAGACAGTCAGGTTGGGACGTGGTGGCGCAGCGAGTTAATCCGCTGTTGCTGGGCTTTCGACCGCAAGGTTGGGAGTTCGAGACTACGTGACGGAGTGAGCTCCCGTTGCTTGTCCCAGCTCCTGCCAACCTAGCAGTTCGAAAGCACCTAAAATGCAAGTAGATAAATAGGGACCGCTTCGGTGGGAAGGGAACGGCGTTCCGTGGAGTCATGCCGGCCACATGACCACGGAAGCATGTCCTCGGACAAAAATGCCGGCTCTACAGGCTTTGAAACGGAGATGAGCACCGCCCCCTACAGTCGGTCACGACTAGACCATTCGGTCGTGGGGAAACCTTTACCTTTTAAAGACAGTCAGGGGGCTTGCCAAGCCTCCCTGGGAGAGACTTCTCACCTAATATTTAGGATCCATTGCACGATAGAGCTAATCTTAAACATTAGGAAAACACTCAGACATAAAATATTGCAAGTTGTTTTTTCAGAGTTGTAGAGAGACAGGTGATGTTACTGAACGTTAACTGTGTCTGAAAAACTGTATTAATCCATTTAAAACAGGCGGCTTGTGTTTCCACAGTAGCAAGAAGATAGTGGAGTCTTCTTATAAAGAGGTAGATACTTGGTAGTTCTAAACATTTGAAAGTGGTATGTATGGTAGAGGTAGCTTTGCCCAGAGTGCATGATTCACTGTGTCTCCAGTTTTGCAGTCTTTTGTGGTTCCTCAGAAATCTTCACAATCTGTTTAATTCTCTTGTAATTAGAGATAACAGCAGGGCAAAGGTGGTTCTTGTCTTTGCACAAACAATACCAATCATAACGCTTTCAGCTCTTTTCAACCTAATGTATTGGGCCCGTGTTCCATTCCCACAAGCAGACTGTAACAAATACTGTGGCTGAAAGCACAATGGCCACCTCGCATAATCTTTCTTTTTTTTGGAACTGAGCTCATCTAGAGTGATCTATTAGGAATGTCTTCAGGATACCCCTGGAATGCTCATGAAATGGATTGCTGCTTGCATGCCAAGTGTCTACCTCTTACCAAAACTCATTCATGGAGTCATTGCCATCCTAAGCAAAGGTTTATGGCCAGGGGTGACATAGCAGTGCCCATGAAATAGGAACGAGCCCACCATTGCCTTGTGGAAGTTTTAGTGAATCAAAATCGGGGCATGAATTACTGATAATGTGATTAACCTCTTGACTACATAAGACTACTTGGCTAACCTTTTCCTTTTTTTGAGTGCAGCTTTTGAGAGTCTTTTCTCTCATCCTTTAGTTTCCAGTCGGGGATGGAGGAGCCAAAGAGGGTTTGCCTCCTGATGTCTAGATGTTTTGCCCAGAACTTGAAAGAGGGAACTCATTTTTAAGAGTGTGAAGTCCATATATCCTGAAGTCTTAGAACTCACGCCCTTTGTGATGTCATTTAAAAAAAACAACAGTTTTTCTCCATTCACTGTTGACAGGGCAGGAGAGCCAAATTGTGATACGACTTCCATTTACCATAGCAATAGTCATAGTGACAGACTTGTTTATGCAAATAACCAGCTTTCCCCACTGTAGAGGCTGCTGTTGGTAACTGTTTGTGTCTAGCTTTGTTCTCGAATACGTAGCTTCAACTCTTTGGAAGATACCTCTGGAAGTTGTCTCTGTTCATTTTCCAGGTCTCCGCTCTAAAATTCTTAATTTGCTGTATGGTAGAGTGACAATATGTCGAAGTTGTGAAAGAGCTCAAAAAGAGGCTGTTCAGACTCATCATTGCTGTTGAGGGGAGATTACCTGTACTCACAACACCCCCTACGTGTGTGAATAGCTCTGAAGACTGCAATTCTAAGGACTAAACTTGATATAGCTTACTCCTAATTAAGCATGTGTGAGTGTGTGCCCAAGAGGCATTCTTAAGTACTGGGTTTTGATTGATTGCCAAGATGCCACGACATTGTCAATCTCGCTTTCTTCTGGAAAGTGCTCCCTGAGTCATCTGGTGGGCCACTGTGTGATACAGGAAGTTGGACCAGATGGGTTTTTGGGCTCTTCTGTTCTTATGAAAAGTTGGATAAGGTCAGACCCTAAGTTTGCCTTGAAACAAGGCAAATGGCAAGCATTTCAAATTGGTTCCAGTACACTTTAAGCCAGTACACTGTGGTGTTCTCCAAGCCTCATCCCCCCGCCCAAAAAAAAATTTAGCTTATCTGTAGCCAAGTAAATATCCTGGAGTATTACTGTGTGTCCTGTCTCTGCCTCAGGCAAGGTGCTTTCTTGTCAGTTAATCACCTACCAGTCACTGGAAAACTTAACTGAGCTGATGGTGCTGGCTCTATTACTCTAGAACACTGACACTGTTGCATCTCTTGACCTAGAGAGAGAGTTTGCTTTTTCACCCAGTTCATGCCCACAGGCACTGTGCTCTTTTCTGTGACACTCAAGGAACCACTGCGTGCAGTCCTGCTCAAAAGGTGACTACAGCAGGTGTGCTGGCAAAGTTGGAAAAAACATTCAGCATTTCTTGATACTGAACCATTAAAATGACTTTTTGCTCTAGTAATGGGCACATAAGGATTCCCTATCCTAGTTCCATTATTCCCCTAATGAAAGAAAAAATAACTTACGAAATCTCATGCACCTGAATAGCAAGATGTGCTTATCCTAGATGATTGTATTATAAATATCTGATAAGATTTTACCCTTTATTACCACCCCACAGTCCCATGGGCGCTGGAAAAGTAGCCAGATAAAAAGTAGCCACACAGTATGTTAAGGATTCTGCCCGGAGCTAAATTGATCTGGTACAGTTGGAGAAGAGTTCTAGAATGATGCTGTCTTGAGTGTTCCTGCAAGTTGTGATGCACCTTGGGGGTGTCTCTGTCTTACCTATGGAATAACTTTTCTTTGTCCTTCTTGCTCTTTCTCCCTGCCCCTTGCAAGGTGAGCGGATCTTGGGCTATGCTGAAGAACCCTGTTATCTTTGGTTTGTCATGGAGTACTGTGAAGGGGGAGACCTGAACCAGTACATTCTCTCACGCAGACCAGACCCAGCCACCAACAAGAGTTTTATGCTTCAGCTGACAAGCGCCATCGCCTTCCTTCACAAGAATCACATTGTGCACAGGGACCTGAAACCAGACAACATCCTGATCACGGAGAAATCTGGGGCTCCCATTCTGAAGGTGGCGGACTTTGGCCTCAGCAAGGTATGTGCCGGCTTGACTGCTCGAGGCAAGGATGGGGGGAACGATAACAAAAATGTGAATGTGAACAAATACTGGCTGTCCTCTGCCTGTGGCTCGGACTTCTACATGGCTCCCGAGGTCTGGGAGGGACACTACACGGCCAAGGCAGACATCTTCGCCCTTGGCATCATCATCTGGGCAATGATTGAGAGGATAACGTTCATTGATGCCGAGACCAAGAAAGAGCTGCTGGGCACCTACATCAAGCAGGGGACTGAGATTGTACCTGTTGGGGAGGCGCTGCTAGAAAATCCAAAGATGGAGTTGCACATCCCGCAGAAACGCAGGACTTCCATGTCTGAGGGGATCAAGCAGCTCTTGAAAGACATGTTGGCTGCTAACCCACAGGACCGACCTGATGCCTTTGAGCTTGAATCCAGGATGGACCAGGTTACTTGTGCTGCTTAAACTCAGGTCAAAGTATGCAAATGCTTTGAAAATTGGGGTAAGTACTTTATGGTGGTTTCCTCTATTCGATGTACCGCTTAGTGGGACGTTAGAGGCCTTTTCTGTGCATTAAGCTTCTTGGCGGGTATTTATATGCTTTACCCATCCCTTGCCTAATTTTTTTCTTTAAATAGCACTCCTTCAGAAAGCTTGAAATAGTATTCTAGTGCTTTGCATGTTGTAGAGAAATGTGTCTTTCCCCTCTTCTGTCAATACAAGAACTAGGAGTTCCTGAGATGGGATGATAGTTTTAAAAGGGGGTTTAAACAAATTCATGGAGGACAGGTCTCTCGCATTCCTTTGTACTCTGCTTTTGGGCTTGCCAGAGATCTGGTTGACCACTGTAGAAAATGGAATGCTGAACCTGATAGATCTTTACTCTATCCTAGCTGGGCTCTAGTACTATGTCAGTTAGTAACAGTAGCTTCCTACATTTCTAGCTGGTGTATACTGAATGACAGAAAAAGAGAGGACGTTGAACTGCCAAAAAGCAGCTTGTTCTTGGGATTCCATAAAGGTGTACTGTGAGGCACCCTTCAGTGAGCTGCTCGTTGATAAGCCACACAGGTCGTGGTTGTATTCCTTACATGTTGCCTTACATTCTGCAGCTGTGGATATGATAAAAAGATCCTGGTTCTCCTGTGCCAAGAACTTTAGTGGGGGTTTTCCTTCCTTGGAACAGGGAATTGCTCTTGAAATGTCATCCTCATTGTATCCATTAATGGATACAACATTAATGATGTTGGGGAGCCCTTGAAAAAAGCAGTTGGTTCCAGAAAATAATCTTTTTGTAAGACTGAAGTGCAAGGTGAGAGAGTAGAGAACCTGTGATTTGTAGGGCCTTAAGGAATTGCCCGATGAGCCGTTTGTGGTGCAGCTTGTGTTTTCATTTACCCCTACATAGAAGAGATATAGTATATTAAGACTTCCACAATTTCAATCGCACCTCTGCCATGATCTCACTGGATGGCTTTAGACAAGCAATTTCCTCTCAGCCCAATAATAGCCTCTGCAATAAGAGGCTAATATATACCTTATAAGTAGAGTTGTGATTTTTGTGTGTGTGAAAACAAAATAAAAACACATAACAGTGCTTTCTGCACTTTTCATTTTTGCAAACAACAAAAAACCCAAAAATTGGAAAATAAAAAAATAAAACTAAAATAAATCTAACACCTTTAAATATTGGTCACTGTAGGCTGATTGGGCTGGAAGGGTGCATGAGTAATGACTGTACATTTTTAAGTCTACCTAGTACACTTTTAAAGTGATTATAATTTATAAAAACACATAACACCACTTTCTGTGCTGCTTATTTTGTCAAACGACATCTGCAAAAAATAAGAATGAAAAATCGCGCCTCTACTCGTAAGATTATAATAAGAACTATAACAGGATAATTCATGTGAGATACTTTGAACATGTGAAAATGCTGTACAAATGCTAAGCAGTATTAAGCCAGGATAGCTCAGTGCACAAAGATAGTGTGCCACTGAAGAACAAATGGGGAGGGAAGCTGTTGCCTTCTTACCTGCTGCTTCCAGGCTTCCCAAAGATAAATGGCTTGCTGCTGTGGGAAACCTTTGCTCCGATCCTATAGGGCTCTTATGTAGCTGCTTCCAAAATTTGGGGGCAGGGAGAGAAGGGTCTTAGACATACATTAAGTTCAATGTTTAGGCTTGTCTGCCTTGTTCTGTTTCAAGTTTACCTGGTCTAGAACAGATTCCCCAGTAAGCAGGTTGATTTTCTCATTACTGAATTGCACATTTTAAGTTCAAAATTGTGGGCTGCCAGCCTAACAACTGGACTAACCCTTTCCTTTCTCCTTCAGTCCGCCATCTGAATCGGCATTTCTCAGTGTTTGTCCCCTGCTTGTACCACTTCAGTTGGTACCACAGGAAGTGACTGGCAATGAGTTCATTGCCGGTTACTTCCAGACTGAGAGGCCAGATGCAGCACAAGAAACACCACCAGTAGGAGGCTTAGGGCAGATGAGAGGGCTTTTTTGAGCGTGTGAAAGCACACTGGAGCTCAGTCCCCCCAGCCGAGCTTCTGCTGCTGTTTGTTGCGTTGCATTGCTGGTCTTGCTGCCAAGCAGCAAGGGGCCTGGGGGTCCCGTGCATACCACCACAAGTGCCACCGGTAGTACACTGGTTGAGAAATGCTGGTCTAAGCTGTTATAGAAGCCAAGTGTTAGCCCATCCATTGGTACAAGTTATCCAAGCTATGCCACTTTTTGTGCTAGAGAACTGTTGCCTCCCCAGTGGCAACCTTTGCAGAGGTTCCCCCTGTCTCTTGGCTTCACCGATATGGAATGTAGTTGGTCTTGTTTTGCTTCCTGTTCCCAGGGCTGAACAAGGGCCGTCCTGCTCTTGCTGCGAAGTGCATGCACTTCTCGGCTACTGCAGCAAGCAGACGGAAACCCCTTGCAGAGAAGGAGCTTGCTTGTAGAATAGCCATACTCACTGAGCCATCACGCCAGGCTAGAGGAAGCTTGATTCTCTCCATCTCCTTCACACACCAGACCTGAAACAAAGGGATATTGGAAATCTAGGTTCTGGAGTCGGAGATTACTTCTGTTCAGGGAACTGCCTGAAGAAACACCTACACGCTTGAACCAGTTGCAAAACCGTGTACAAACAGAATCTGTTGCTAAGCAAGCACAAAGCCAAAGGACATTGGCTGAAAATGATGGAAAATGGAGGTAGTTTTCAAGGGACCTTCCAAAATGCTATTGCAGTAGCTGAATGTTGTGGCTGGCAGACTAATAGGTGCCTACTGAGTCCGTTAATTTTCCATTCCACAAAAAAACAGAATGGCTCAAACCAATATTTATTTGCAGGATGCTAAGGGTGCTATTTTTTATTATTATTATTATTATTATTTTATTTTATTTTATTTTATTTTATTTTATTTTAAGAAAAAGCATGAAAAGTAAGTCTTGCTTCTTGCCAAATAGCAACATGAATTTGAGTAACTGAAGGACAGGAGTGATGGAGAGGGACTAGGGAAGGCCTGCAGAATGTGTGGCATTACTGTGAGCTGCCCTGGGAGTTTTGGTAACTTTTTGGTAGCTTGCATACAAGTGTCTAACAATTAAAACAAAATTAATGAGCTTGGCACATTACCCACACAGGCTTTCATGATGCTCAATAACCCTCTTATTTTTCTGGGACTGTAGAAGTGGAAGGATTATTAAGGACACTCATGTATTAATATGTATTCACCTTAATAGCTGAAGTATTACTGCATTAGCTGGTGGATCACATACCCTGGGGTACAACGGTTGAATTGTTTTCCCAGGAGTGGCTCTCTTGTGGCTCCATGTGCTAGAATAACCTTCCTGGGTAGGACTGGATGAGAACTGATGTGAAAGGTGCTCTGGCAGCCTTGGGTTCTGATTTCCTGCGGCTGTTGGGACTACCTTGCCCTCCAGCATGCATTCCAGGAGTAAAATAAAAAATGATGTGCACTGCTTTGGAATGCTCTTAGATAAGGATGTTGTGTGGGGTGTTTCCTAGCAGCGCCCGTTGGCTTCTGGAAAATCCAGCTCTTTAAACCTATCTACGACGTAATGTATCTGTCTTGTTACCAATCCAGATCATTGGCCCAGAACTGCCTGTGATATCTGACAAGTTTCCTCGCAAAAGTCTATCCCAGCTGGTTTGTCTCTTTAAAGAGCTCCACTTTTAGTGGAGATGGGCCAGCAAGCTGATGTTCAACACTAACTGCAAAGCATACCCAGCACCCCTGAGCTGTAGCTGTAGGTATTTAACTCTAAGGGGCTAATTGGATAGTAATTAACCAGGAAAAATTTTGGTTTTGGTGAATAGCTCAATGAAAACATTGTAAGGAGCTGTGAAGAAAGCGAGCTTCATTCTAGGGATAATTAAGAAAGCTGATAGTATTCTGCCTGCATACAAACCTACAGTACACTGAGACTTGGAATACTGTGGGCAGTTCTGATCACCACATTTCATAAAGGATAAAATAGAGCTAGGCAAACAACCAAAATTATCTGGAGGCTGAAGGGCTTCCCCTATGAGAAAAGGGTGGGAGGGATGTGTAAAAGAGATCTGTAGAATTATACATGGTGTGGAGAAATCGAAGATGGAGAAACATCTCACCCTCCTGACACTAGAACCCAGGGCTATCTGCTGAAGGTTGATTGGCAGGAGATTTGGGGCAGACAACAGGAAGCATTTTTCATAGCATGTAATAGACATAGAATTCATTGCCTACCAAATGTGGTGGTGGTGATTGACCTAGATGGCTTTAAAAGGGGATTGGGCAAATTCATGGAGGACTAAGATAGCAATGGCCACTAGGAATAAGGGCTAACTACCCTCTACAGGAGTGGTTCCCAACCTGTGGGTCAGGAACCAATTTTCAGGCGATCACAAAGAGGTTGGGGCAGCCATCTTAAAAAGCTGGGCACCACCATCTTGGAAGCTTCATTTTGGCTAGGGAGGAGGGTTGCCCATTAAACTGCCACTTCCTCAACGCTTGTGGCTGCGAGGGAAATTAGTCTTGCTATGGGCTCGTCTCGGTGTTTGTGTATGCATGTGATGAAGTCTCTCCCTGATCTCTTTCCGAGCGGTCATGTCACGCCTTCCCTCTGCATGCCTAGGTGAGTCTCTGCACATTGAGAAGAGGAATGTAAATATTCTGAGGACTATCTAAAATTTGGTTTCACCAGCTTGATCAGCAATGTCAGAGAAGCCATAATGCATTCTCTGCAATGTTGTTCTCAGTGCTGAATCAATTACTGAATTCAAAACTCAAGTCACTTAGGGCGCAATCCTAACCCGGAGTAAGGCCAACAAAGTTTGGCCGGCACAAGGGACACCCCATAAAGTATGTTTGGAGCACTCTTGGAGTCAGAGGCCAGCACACAGACATGCACCATCCTCCCGGACTCCAAGAGTGGTCCAAAAACGCTTTACGGTGTCCCATGTGCTGGCCAAACTTTGTGCTGGCCTAACTCCAGGTTAGGATTGCACTTTTAGATACAAAGCATTTAGAACGTTCTAAAAAAGATGTGCAGTTGTTTGGATTGTCACCTTCTTCCACCATCACCCCGAGTAGTAGAAGATGCAGTCTCTATTTGGGGTTTGCCAGAATGCCCTCCCATGACAGCAATTCGGGTGGCAACTGGTGTTTAAGACTGAAGTTCACCCAGGTGTCTCATGGCTGTTATTGCTGGAGACTAAAGCTGGTCACCCTGGTCAAGAGTGTGGTGGGTGTTCCAGGTGGCTGCCACCCGGAGATTGTGCTAGTCGGGGTGCCGCGTGGGCCCTCCCCTTTGCAAAGGGCCTGATTTCCCCACCCAGTATCGTCATCATCTTTCTCCCCCGTCCCCGGAGCAGTCTGTTCCTTGCCATCTGTGATCACTCGTGCTCTACTAACATGAGGCTGCTGAGTTACATAACCAGGCTGTGCCCTTTGGGAAAAATCTGTCCTGCGCATCTCTTCAGAATTGTAAATGCAAGTGTAATAAACACTGTGAGGGGACAGACCTACCCTCCAGCTATTTATTCCAAGCTGCCTCTTCAGGCCCCCTTTGGTCTCCGATCCCACCCCTAGCTAGGGACCGAGCTGATAGTGAATCCCCATCAAAAGAACAGCTGCAGTAGAAGGGGCTGCCGCTTACGTAATCGACAGGGACGTGCCACATTGACCGTCCCTGTGTTTGCTTCTGAGCCAAGTGCCAGCCTTACACTCGCGGAAGAGGCTCATGTGCTGTTTGAGTGCTCTGGCTCCCAGCTTGGCGATGTTTTCTAACGCAGGCAGAATCCTTGGGAGGTTGGGTCAACGTGGCCTTCAGATTCGAGCAGGTGCAGAGTTTGCTTGCTGTGATTCTGTTCACAAAACCCTGGACCACAGACACAGAAATGTGCCTGATGCTACATTGGATTGTGTGTTCAGTCCAACCACCTCCAATCCACTCTGACTGGCAGCAGCTCTGCTGGACCATCTCTGTGTAAGGCTCGTGCCGTGCCGCTTAACTGTTGCCCCACCCATGATGTGTGGTGGTCAAGGCATGAATAGGACCTTCTTGACTTCTGCTGCAAGATGGCAGGTTGACTCACCATGCTTGCATCTGCCTTGACCAATCTGTAGGCACCATTAGCCCATATACAAAATACTTCATTCTGCAAAATCCTTATTTCAGCTGGTGGTGTCTGGGCAAGGACTGAGGTGATAACAGATGAGAATAGGATTAGAAAGAGAAAAATAAAAGCCATTGCAAGCCCCCCCTTTCTTTAGTTTAAAGCTTTCAAGAGAATGCTTGTTGAGGGGGTGGGGTTAGTAGTGCTAATTAGACACAGCCCTGCTCATGCAAATGGAAGCTACTGAAGCAATGTCATCAATAGGAGCGCCTCTGTACGTCTTCAGTGTCTTAGCCAGGAATGTTCCTGCTGTTCTGCCCTGGCTTCAGCTGATTCCATACTATTGATTGTTGTTCTAATTACAGCAGCCCCAGCTGAACCCTTCTCTTCTGGGGCCAATTTTGCCTGTGTCTCGCCCCAGTTTCAGAAGACCCTTGCCAAATCCAGCAAGAAAATTAGAGCCTGAGAAAATCCATTGCTAATTGTCACATGTTCTAATGATTGTTTTCCACTTAAGGTGTCCTTCAGCTAATTGGGAGTTCCGCTGGGGGAGGGGGGTGTCCCAGGGAGCTCCGTTTACTGAGCTTGGATGCTGAAGCAAGAGCTCACCCAGACCTACCTCCCTATGAGACCTCAGGTGTCAGGGCCCAGAGGCGAGGGGCGGGAGGCCTGAACCCAGTAATTGACTTTGCCTGTTTGTGTTTCTAGCCAGACTGCCAGAGTCTGAAGGCCTCCACGGTTGTGGCAAAGCTTGCCTTGTAAGGGGCCCTTTCCCAATAGCAACTTGGAATTATTGTGCACTTTTAAAGCTACCAGAATCTAGGAATGTGAAATAAAAAATGGGACTGCATTTGGGAGCCATAGTCCATTGGAAACTGATGGTGTGTAAAGGCCAGTCTGCCTGTTTCCGAACAATAAGAATGCTAAGAATTTGTGTAGTGCAACTGCTCAACAAATATATCATAAAACTAATTATACCAGAAGCAATGAGACCAATGTGTGCAGCTTTTTGAATGAATAAAGCTTTAGCATGAATAATAGACATAAAATAAAATGCATATCTTGGCAGCAAAGTGCTCATAAAATGAAGTGCCAGCTACAAAGCATGCTTTTATTATTCGTGTTGTTAAGGACATTAACCCCTGCCCCCAGTGCCACGGCCTTTGGATTTGCTATTTCTCAATTCTCATTTAGTGCCTCTCCTGGTAACCGTATTGCTTCCCCCCCCCCCAACACGCCAATCCTGTGCCATCGGCGGGGTCTTCGTGTTGTTGCCACAGCCCAGTTCAACAACAATCTACTTAACTGCTCACCGCCAGCCTAAACAAGCAAGTGAGCACAACCTGTCCCTCCCACAAAAATGGTCTGCTCCAGGTTTTGCACCAACTCGGCCCTTGGTCAAGAGGAGCTCAACTTTTGGGAGGTTCCTCTTCTCTTCCCCCTCCCCATTTTTTTCCTTTAATCACCCTTGAGAAAACAATAGGGAGGAAGGTGATGCAAAATGTGGCTTTAAAAGGGGATTGGGCAAATTGGTTAGACTCTGGGGCTAACATGAAAGTACACGGCTTGCACATGCCAGTGGGGCAAAAGCTCTCAGCCCTGCTGGTGCTGTGGGATCTCTTGCCTGCGGGATCTCTTGCCTGCTGACTAGGCTTTTGCAGGAGAACAGGCTCTTTCCTTTCGTTCCTAAAAAGCTCGGCCCAGGTCTTGCAAGTTCTATCCAGCAGCAGGGAGTGGACAGAAAAAGAACCACAAAATCCATGAGGGAGGCAGGAAGAAACTGCAAACTGTCAAAAGACCAGCTGGGACAAAGAAAGGAAGCAGTATGGACTGCTCTCTGGAGAGTTCCATGGTCCTGGTGTCCTCCTCGTAACATGGCATCTCTTGCAGAGTCTCATCCAGAGAACTTAAATAATGAGCATGTCATGTGGGAGATGTTTCCTGAGATACCGAAACCAAGTTGTTGAGGCCTTTGAAGGTCAGAGCCAGCACCTTGATCTTGGCCTGGAAGCAAATTGCGATTTCAGAACCAGTGGTGTTTCTGAATATTGGTCCACATCTATTAGTACAACCATCTGAAACCTAAGCCAAAAGGTGCTTGGACAGGTAGAACAAGATCTTGAACACAGAATGCCGTGGAAGACAGCACAATCCACAGCTAATTAGTGTACTTCAGCTATCGAACTGAAACTTAGAACAGCGTCCACTGTGGCTATTGTATCAGGGAATCTAAAATGGAGGACGCAGAACTGGAACTGTACAGAGCAAATTGGGTGGCACTGCTGCCTCATTTTGGGTACGCTTTTGTGCAACTTGTGCACGAAGCTTGAGCACGCTGGAGCTTGCGTTTGAGTAACCCCCACTTGGAAAAAGGACTGTTAAAGCATTGGAAGGATAAGTACCTTCCTTGCACAACCCAGTGAACTGAGAAGCTTTTAGTATTATGAACATTTGAACATATGGACCAGCAGTTCCCAAACTGGGTTCGGGACCCACCAGTGGGTTGTGACCTAATTTTTGGTCTGTTGGGAAATTGACAGAGCAGATAGTTCTATTTGTATCAAGGGTAAATAGGCTGCTACTTTTGGTGGGGAGTGCTGCTGCTCAGTCGCCATTATAGCCATATCCCTTGGCATTTATAAATCAGGCAGCAGCCTCTAGGGCCTCCTAAAATTTGGGAGCCGCTGGTATAGACAGCACCTACGAACGGACAAATTGGTGAACGTGTGGAAACCATTTTAAAATATATATGCATACTGTTTTAATGTCTGTTGATTTAGGTTTATAGTGTAATTGCAAAAAAATTATGCTTGTATAACTTTTCTATGATTTAGATCTATTGTAATGCCTATATAATTGTTTTTGTTTTCTAAGTTAATTGTAATGTTTTTGTCTTATTAATAAAAGGTGAAAATAAACACCCACTTCGTTTTAGAACCCACTAAAAGAGGCCTTTTTATCAGCAGCGTTGTCATGCAGCCGGAACGCTGGGCGGGAGGAACAGGTGAACAGCAGCCCGCGTGTTGCGTTCCAGTCCGTTTCGCCGTCTTCCCTGCCCCCATGGGGACGGGGAAGACGGCGAAACGGACCAAAACGCAACGGGCAGGCTGCCGCTCACCTGTTCCTCCCGCCCAGCGTTCTGGCTGCATGACAACGCTGTTTATCAGGTCTAGTTGCTTGGACCATAGGAATACTGTACAAAGGATTTGAGGACATGCAAAAATCAGTATTTCATAATTGCTTTTCTTTCTTTCAGGATTTCTTACCAGGGACCTACAATCTGCTTACGTGCACAGAGGAGAGCTGAGAATGGTCCAGTTCGAACATCAGGATCTCTGGCAACGTGAAGTTCTGGGATTTTTTTTTAAGCTACATGAGGCATAAGGGCAGGGACTGATGTAACTCATTTTATTATGAGACTATTAATGTTATAAAATTTGCGTTTCCCCCTCTGTCTCCTTTTTGCCCACTCAGCTTTGCCGATCAACCAAATCTGTGCAGGAACTTCTGGAGAATTCCTTTTACCTAAGCAACATTCTGAGGGGAAAAAAATCTACAACGCATTTTTTTTCTGCTGCTAACCTATGGGAGTTCTGGGCTGAGATGTGCATTAGACCTACTCTTAGTGCTATTTAGCAGGGGAAGGTTCAGCTAGGATATTCAGGCCTATGGCTAACTCTGGTTTGTTTCATCTGATGGCTGCTGCTCAGCCTCTAGAGTAGGGAACAAAAAGCACGGACCGCCCGTGCAGATCTTTGTCAGAAGTGGGGTAAACGCTGTTCTCCCTGTCCCTTTTCAGAGCGTTCTTTACCAGTGGAACTTGGCGGCAAGAATTATAGGGCCTGTGAAAGTGGAAAACCACCTTCATGGTGGCCTGATAATTGGAAGCTGTGTGGTAACAATAGGAGGGCCTAAATTGCAGTGATGTGCCAGATTTCACAAGTTAAGAACATTTGGACAGGGCGTAGGGTGTCTTCCTCTGGTAGCAGTTTTCTGCATGCAGGTAACTTGTTTGCCCTCAAAGTTCACACCTGCCAAGGGCCAGCTTGGTGCTATAGCTCAGCTCACGGAGGGACCGAGAATTTGAAACTTCACGCTGATCCCTTAATATGGCTGCATTGGCTGTTTTGAGCTTTGGATTGCTTTGGGACTCTTTAAGTAGGTCTTACCTAGAGCTGTAAATGTAAAGCACACTTCCTTTCATGTTCCTACGGTTTCTTGTACACGCTGGAAAATATCTCCCCTCGCACATTAGGCTCTTTCTACAGTCATCTGGTTTGTAACACTCTGTTGTGGTTCTAAATATCCACTTTCTAGCTGGCTGGCTGGCTGGCAATCCATTGTTCCCATAATAAATCTAGCTGATCTCTTCCGACTGTGAGTAGATTTGGACACTAAGCTTGCCAATTGCCCTTGGGGAAGATTCTGCTCTTATGCATTTTTTTTTTCAGTTTGTACAACTGTAGAGGTGTTGCTGCTGCTGCTTCCTTAACACCACCTAGACTCATGAAGGAAGCCACAAGATTGAGGTCACGCAATTGAGTCAACAGTGCAGTAGTGATTAGCTTGCAGGGTTTACTGCAAACCTTCACACAACTGCTGAGACTGGAAGCTGTAGCTATAGCCAGTGTTTGTGAGTTCCAGAGGGAGATACTGTGTTGTGTCCTGTGATTCTCTGAAGCTCCCCTGTGTGTGAGCCAGGAAAGAAAGCTGCGCCTCATTTCTGGTGTGCTGCTTTTTGTCCCCACCTGTTGTGACATGCTTCTGTGGGCAGCTACAACCAAACATGCATAAACCTGCCTCTTCCCTGCATGGTTACTTGTAGCTTTACAAGTCTACTACCCTCCTGGGTCTTGTTCTGGGAATGTTGTCTGGATTTTCTAATATCAATATGTTTGTGTGGAACTTTGCCCCTGTCTTTCTTCTCTTCTCCCACCCCCTCCCCCAAATAGTGATGATTGTGTTGGATCCTAGAGGGAAAATGGAAGGATTTGTTGCAAAGAGTCCTTAGTTCTTTGCCTGCAAGAAATTGAGGCATCGGCCATAGCTTTCTTGCGCTCTCAGCCATAGTGTCTTCATTGGCCCCTCGGCAGTGCCCTTGTGCTGTCAGGTAATCACTTCTGGTGCTTAGAAGCTTCCAAGGGACTCAGATAAATTTTAACCAGTTATGGTTGTTGCATTAAATGGGCTCCAGGTAGGTGCGCATACCATGAAGTGGGCCAAATTCTCTCGTCCATGTTGTCTTGCTGAGCAGTTCATCCTTACCTGCTGCTGTTCCACATGAACATGTTAGTAACCACAACAGGAATCTTCCAATCAACAAAGAGGATGTACAGGGGGAGGGGGGGAGTTTGAATCTTCCAAGCTGATTCATATAAGAGTTGCTTTGAATTTGCAGCTCGTCTAACTGGCAATTTGAATCAATTTCTCTAGAGGAGACAACATCCCAGTGATGGCAGGTGATGCTGGCTTAACCCAGCAGGGAGAGTCTTGAGGCTTTCTGTCTCCCTCAGGATTGGGGCACTGGAGTCGGCCAGGAATTGACCTTTGCATCCAGCTGTCGCACAGATCCTGCTTCTCCATTGCTTGTTGCGGCACAGCCAATGTAGAGCCGTTCAGTCTACATTGTGTGATTTAGGTTCCTTTCTCCTGACTAGAGCACGTATGTAGGAGCCCTCTCATCACTATTTCCAGGGTGTCTCTCAAAAGCTCTAACAAGGTAGCCTTTTCCATTTTTGCACTTCATGAGATCAGAAGCTGTGAGTGACCCAGGACCTGCGAAGAGCCCTGCAGGCTGGCAGATTCTCAGCTGAGCTTATCCTGGCTGCTGCTAACAGCCCCACCTTGGTACTGCTATGACTTCAATCACATTTCCTCCCCCCCCCCTCGAAAAAAAAACACCCCGTTCATCCTGCTGTTAGATATGTACTTCTGTGGTGGTAACTAGACCATAGTGCCTTACTGGAAGCGTGAAGGATTTTTGCTAGGGTGGCATTTAGCTAAGGAAGGAGAGTTCCTTTCCTTCTTCAATGTCAGTGTTGTTCCAAATGTTGTCTTCCCCTCGGTCTTTTCTCTTGCCTGGGCTAGCGTCGTTTCTGGTGGCTCTCAGGATAGGATATTGCTGAGATCTTTGGAAGTGGCCTATATTATCTCCGCTTGCTTTACCCAGTCCACAACACCACGTTTTAAGCAACACGGCATCTAAGCAGGGGGCCAACACGGCCTCAAACGAGGCCTCTCTGAATGCAGCTTCTGCCTGACCCGCTGCCTCAGTGCCTGGCTGCCACCTCATTGTGTGTGTCGTGTGACTATATTGTGGTGTTTCAAGCAATAGGGAATGGTTCTGGCTGAGACTCGTGGGGTCGCAGGGATCCCAGTTACCCTACCCGGCGTTTACACACGAGTGTTGTCTCCCAACATTACTTGAATAGAGGGAAGTAGACCCCCCCCCAAGCCTGGGCGCGTTTGAATTAGAAATGGCTTGCACGTTGCTGAGCGATACCTCTGGCCTTCTGGGGTGGGTTTTTGGGCTGACATGGGAGGCTATGTTGAATTGTTTACATCTCCCTGCAGTTTACAATTAGTGGCTTTGGGTGGAACTCACCAGACGCCTCTGATGCAGGGACTAGTGGATTTCACTTTCGGCTTCAGCCCGTTTCAGAGACATCCGCCCCCACAGGTCTTCCCTTGTTTGAATTCTTGGGTTCCGTGGCAGGGATGCGGGAGCCCAGCATCCAAACCGGCCGCAGTGGCGAGTGCCTCACGCCAGCCGGACCCGTCTGACCCAGCCCTCTCCAGCGATCCTGCTCCAGAGGAGTGTTGCCCATCGCTTTTGGTCAGAGCCCTGTTCTGCAGCAGCGGGCACAGGCTAGTCTCTTTCGGCCCAGTTCTGACACTGCCCACACTTAAAATCCCGAGCCCTGCACACCCTTTCTCTTGTTCCTGGCTCCTGGGCAGGCCCGGGCTGGAAGAGAGAGGGTGGTCCATGCTCAGCCTCACGTGGCGGCCCCGAGACGGAGGGCGCCCCTTCGGAAGCAGAATAGGAGCCATGTGGCTGTATTCTCGCCACTTGGATCCCTGCAGGCCATTTTTGCTCTCCCCAAGCAGCAACTTGTAGCATTTGCAAGATCCGGGACGGAGGTTTTATGGGCCGTGCTAATCTTGGTAAAACGGAGGCGTGGAGCTTTAGATCTTGTTGCCACCGTCCCCAAAAGCTACTCCAGAACTTACCCAGCTCGTGCAGTTGACTGAGAGGAAGTGTTTTCTTAGAAGAGCTTTTGCTGGAACTGGAGTTTTCCCATTCAGGCTGGAGCCACCTGACTGTCCGGTAGTGGACATCAGCGAGGGCCTTGGTCAGTCGCTGTGACGTGGCCGCATTTCCGAGGGATTATGAGGAGGATGCTTAAATGGTGCCTGTGCAAGGGAGGCCGGTTGCAACTGGTCAGGGCTGAGGGTTCCTGGTGCCACATCCCAGCACCTGATGGGGCTGGCAGCCCTGGAGTTGCTGGTACCATTTGTGGCCAGAAGCGTGCCCTACTTGAGCCCGCGCAGGCCTGGCAAGGCTGACAGCATAGAGGCAGAGGAGAAGGAAAAGTTGCCCTTCCATCTTGAGACTCAAGTCTTGCAGGCCAGCCCACTTCTCCACTGGGGTGTCTGCTTCCCCCACAAGTTCTGCCCCTTGGCCACACTTTCAAGACCATCCGAAACCTGGTGCATCCCCTCAGTGGGACAGATGTGGAAAAGGCTTCAGTGCTTACTCATTCTCCTTGCTGGTCCCCATCCTGCTGATGCTGTGCTCCATGGGTGAGGTGCTGATGGTGACTGGCAGTGGCCCGTCTGCTCACAGCTTAGCCATCTCAGGATCCCACTCTGTGCATATCCAACACCTCCGAACACTGCCAGAGTTCTTGACAAGCAATAACTTTTTCTAGTGAGCGAGAATACATCTCTGTGCATTTCTTGCAGTGGTTTTGTTTCCTTCACATAGATGCAGTTCTCTAGTCTGGGTTTAAACTCACTTGTGTCACCTGTCATGACGTGTTGCTGGTAGACTCCTCACCACCTTGGTTCCTGTGAAGCTAAACGAGAAATGGAGGCTGGCAATTGGGGTGGAAATAGCTGGGGTTGCAGAACTGGCCCCCCTCGCCTTTGTATTGATGCCCACACGGTTGCTCTGTGGCCCGCAGGCGTCCTGATGCAACTAGCAGTTTTCCCACTGTCTGGAGTCGCGTGGCTGTTGCGAACAGTCGTCTAGAACGACGGGGTTGTTTTTGTACCAGGCGTTAATTCTCAGAATAGGGGTGCTTGATAAGCGAGATGGAAAAAGCCACCTCACCTCCCTTGGCCGCATTGCAGGGAAGTTTTTGTACAGGCGTTCTTTGCAGTTGCAAGCAGAGGGGGAGGCCAGTTCCCCTTGAGACGGTCACACAGTGGGTGGACACTCCTGTGATGGGACGCTCTTGCGCACGAAAGGGAATTGGCATGTTGGGAGGGGGGAGGTTAACAGCTCTGTTCCTTGATCATCTAATCGTTGTAAAAGCAGGGAGTGTGTGGGGTTGTGTGTGTGGAAGAGCTGCTATTGTGAGAGCTCCGGCCTGCAGTCTGAAATGGTACAGCCCAGAAACAGGCTTACCACTTTGGGGCGAGGCAGGGCAAAGTCTTCACCCAAACCTCCCTCCCTCCCTCCCGCTCTCATTTGGTCCAGTTTCTCTTTAAATTTACTTCACTGGGGGTGTGTTTGGATGTGGGATTCTTGCACTCAGTTGGAGGTTAAGGGGACAAGACTTCAACCCAGGCTCCAGCACACAGTTTCCATTGTTGGTCTTTCTAAAAGAATATAAGCCTATATCTTTGCACAGAAGCTGGTAATCTCGGACCTGTGTGTGGACAACTCCATGTTGTTGTGTTTAACTACTTGGTTTACTTGGATTGGTGTGCGACATTGTATTTAAATTCTTGAACACTGTGGAAACCCTGATTGTGTATGAATGGCAGCAGCTTTGTAAATTAAAGGAACGTTTGTGTGAATAAACTAGCGGATGGGGTAAAAGCCATACCCAGTTTTAAAAGGAAGCGTCTTTTGCCTTTTGTCTCCTGGGTTCTGTTGTGGACCAGGCTTGAGGGATGGGGGAGAGGACTGTGACTGGCAGCGCCCTCCTGACCACTGGGGCTGGGGAAACGGGTTTTCCACAGAGGAAGCAGATTCAGAGGTCTCAGTAATTCAGTAGATATGCCGATATGAAATAAAAACGGGCTGCCTGGGAAGGGGAAAGGGGCAGGTGGGGATTAAGCGATAGTACAGTATAGGCAGCAGTCCAGGTATTTGGCCAGGCCTGTCCTGGCGACTGGCTTTGGGCACTTGGGTTCCCTGCCCGGCTTCAGCTGCCTTGCGTAGGAAGCACTTTCTCTGCTAAAAGGTAAGGCGTCGCAGGACAGCAGGGGTTTCTCAGAGCTGGTTCAGGGAATTGGCTGTTCCGCAGAAACATGCAGCAGTCAAATACTGTCCTGCTTCAAGAACAAAACCTCGCTAGGATCCCTTTCTCTGCCGTTCGGGTCAATACGGCGCTACTCACTGATGAGAACAAGGCATTGCAGCACTGCCTGGCCACAGTACCACCCGGGGCAGAAGTTGATAACTGGGCACAGAAACCAACGTCCGGAGAATCTGATGATTTTTAAAATGCATAAATTCCTAGACCTTGAAATTGAAAGCCCCAAAGCAATCCCTCCTGGTATTTCAAATGCAGTAGGATTTCTGCGTGCCCCACGGAGTAACTGGTACGGTCCAGATCATGCAAACTAAATGGTCAGGCAAACAAGCATCATTAATACAAGTCAGAGAACGTCACGGTTCTTGACAAGGTTTGTGTGCCTGGGCGGAGAAGTCCGCAGGTCTGGCTCTCTCTCTGTTAGGAGGACAGCAGGCCCCATTGGGCCAATGAGCCTGTCTGATCAGCCTCTGAGGTATCTCCTGTTGCCCCTGGTCTGCCCTCTGCCTGCCCAGGTGGCTGCAGGTGTTTTAGGCCCTGTTTTCCGAGCAGCGCAGCTGAGCCAGCAGTCCCAGTGGCAACCAGGAGTAGCAACGGCCAGCAAAGGGATGTTGTCCCTCAGTAGGCAATGAGGGGTAAGCCAGGCCTGTGTGACCATCTACTTGACCAACACTGGCAGAGCTGGTTTTTTATTGGATCTGTGTCTCGGACCCTTCTGTCAAAGCACACAAGGCAGTTGGCAACTCAAAATCATGACTCACTGTCTAATGAACAATATAAAAGGGAAAGGAAAACACAGAAATTCCTGACTTTTCTATTCTCAATTGGCATCCTTCAGTCTCGAAAGACTGTGGTAACGTGCTCTGAATAGAGGTCCTGGAACAGCGTCTGGCATGGCTAAAAGGCCAATTCAAGAGCGACAATCCCTTCCACACTGAGGGCAAATACAGTCTGTCCCCTGTCCAGCTCCCCGATTTCGCTGGTTTCGGGGCCGCCTCTTTGCTTCAGCCTGTTGAGACAGTGTCTCTTTGAACTGGGAGAGGCCATGCTGCACCGCCTGCCTCCAAGCTGGACGCTCCGAAGTCCAGGTTTCCCATCCATTGAGGTCCATTCCTAAGGCCGTCAGCTCCCTCTTGCAGATATCCTTGTGTCGCAGCTGTGGTCTCCCTCTAGGGCGCTTTCCCTGCACTAGTTACAGGAGGTCTTTTGGAATCCGACCATCAGCCATTCTCACGACATGTCCAAGCCAGTGTAGACGTTGCTGCTTCAGTAGTGTATACACGCTAAAAATTCCAGCTCATTCCAGGACTATGCTATTTGGAACTTTGTCATGCCAGGTGATGCCAAGAATGCGTCGGAGACAGCATTCTCCAACTCTTCTATTATATTTCCATAATATGAGGTAGAGAGAACCCTGAGCCGTTAAGGTCGAGTCTTGCCATCATTTTACTTGTGGTGGTCAACTCAAGTTAACGTTTTAAACAGATTTGGGGGTGTTGAGTGGGTCTTGGGGAAAACTCCAGCATGTGTCCAGCTTATGGCACGTGACATCTTAGAAAACCTCGAACTGAACGGAACCTGGACATTGTGATTCACAACAGGAGTGTGCCATTGGTCTCTTCCTAAAACAGTTTGCCCAGGTCCACCGAAGGAGCCAAAGAGATTGCGTTCAGTGCCCTGGGATCAGGTCATTGGGTCTCCGGGAGCCTGCCAGGAAGCAGAGCAGCCATCGACCCCAGCCAGGTTGTCCCCAGGTCCAGTGAAACTTTCTGATACAGAGTCTGGCTATTGGCCCATCCAGCTGGCAGCAGCTGCCAGGATCTCAGGCAAGGAACTTCCCAGGTCTGCTACCCAACTCTAAAGGGATTGACCTAAGAGCCTTCAGCCTAGAATGGCCTTCCCTACAGGTCCCACAGCCTGGATTCCGTGTCCATCGTTCATGATTGCCCACTCTCAATGGAAGCTGTGGTCCACTTCCTACTTTGCATTTTGTATCAAGTGTGAGGGCACAATCCTGAACTGCGTTAGGCCGGCATAAGCTAAGCCAGCAAAGTTTGGCCAGCACAAGGGACACCATAAAGCAGGTTTGGACCACTCTCGGAGTCAGAGAGGCCAGCGCAGGGCCGTGCGCCATCCTCCCTGTCTCCGAGAGTGGTCCAAACCTGCTTTACGGTGGCCCTTGTGCAGGCCCAACCTTGCTGGCTTAGCATATGCTGGCTGAACTCCAGGGTAGGATTGCGCTCTGAGTGTGCTGCGCATGGATCAGCTCTCCCTCTGAGCATGCACACTGTGGCAAAACGACATCTGTTTAATGCAGTCGTTTTCAACCACTGTGCCGTGGCACTCTGGCGTGCTGCAGGTGTGCCACGGGAATTTGGGGGAAGGGTCATTTATTAGTAGGGCCATGGGGGAGGTGAACTCCCCACCAACAGCACAGTGTGCCTTGTCGGTTGTCAACAGCGGACGGTGTGCCTTGACCCTTTTAGCAGCTTGCCATGTGCCGTGAGATGAAAACCTTTAAAGATCTCTGGTTTGGTGCATGAGAAGGCCCTATAGAACAGGATCCGGGCCAGGCTAGAACTGGCCCAGGCAACGGGGAACCGTCCCTTTCCCAGCAGAGCAGATGTTCAGGGTCAAGAACGGCCGTGGCGCAGGAGCGAGCCGTGTGACGCCGCGGTTTCCATCCATTACATAACGGCGAGCGCGCCCAGCAGCAGCACCGCATTATATAACCGGGCCAAGCCGCCGCCCTGAGAACGCGAAAGGCTTGTTTTGACCACTCTCCGAGGGGGGGGAGGGCTGCCATCCCTCACCCACCCCAGCAGGGCTTGGAATAAACCCCGTGCAAAGCTCAGCAGCTTCCAGCTCCCACAAACAGAACAGACCTCGTCAGCACTGTGCCCGCTAACGGCTTCTGACCGCGATCTAAAAGGGATTCATTCAGCCCGACTTGGCTTGAATGCAGCCTGCCAGACCCAGTGAGCTGCCAAAAGAGACAAGGCCCCGACACGTACCCCAGCACGCCCGGGAAGGGGGTCCCTGTGCCCAGGCTGCCCTCTTGCACCGACTCCAGGTTGCTGCTCTGGGGAGGGACCAGAACTTTGAGAGCGGGCTGTTCACGGCACTACTCAGTGGCCTAATGTTTATATGGGCAGCGGCGGGCATTGGCTGCTTGGTGCCCTTGCTGGGAACCCTCTTGTAACCCTAGCTAGGACTGCACCTCGTTTAAGATTCCACTGTACTCTAAGAGCGCAATCCTAACCTGGAGTTAGGTTGGCACAGTTAGACCAGCGCAAGGATGTTTGGATCACTCTTGGAGTCAGAGAGTCCAGCACACAGATGTGCATCATCCTCCCTGACTCCAAGAGCGGTTCAAATGCACTTTATGGTGTCCCTTGCACTGGCCAGACTTTGCCAGCCTAACTGTGCTGGCCCAACTCCAGGTTAGGATTGTCCTCTAAGATACAGCTGGCAAGCAGCCTTCTCTTTTGTGGCCCCTGCCCTGTGGTTGATTACAACCTCTCTCTTTTAGCAGGGCTTTGTCCTTCTCTTTGTTGTGGCATTTAAAATGTTTTTGCCTCACTCGCTCTTAGGATGAGCTTTTTTTTTAGGTGCTGCTGTTTGTTTTTAGAATTTTCATGTTGATGTTTTATCTCTGCCATTTTCAACATTTTTCTTCTGGTGGCACACTGACCTCAATGTTCTTCCCCTCTGGCCTTCCCCTCTTGTGAGGTCCTACCAGTGGAGAAAGAGGAACAATTTGTAACTATCACCACTTGCCCTGGAAACAGAGCTGCAGACCCCAGAGGAGTTTTGCAGCTGTTTTCAACCACTGTTGACCTTCTGCACTTCTGCAGACCTTTTGAAGCACACCAACATGCCATGAGGAACCAGTTGAAAATCATTGTTTTTTAACTGGCTATATCGTAAGCTGTCCTGAATCTTAGGAGAAGGGCAGGGCATACATTTTAAGAAACAAAAGGGAACTAGTACAGATCTTGGTGGAAAAGCTGGCTTTAGAAACAGAACGGAAGAACCCTTCTTGAATGTAGTAGTATAACAACATAGGAAGGGCCCATTGGATCAGGCCAAAGGCCCATCTAGTCCAGCTTCCTGCATCTCACAGATGCCTCAGGGAGCACACGAGACAACAAGAAGCCTGCGTACCATTGCCACTCCCCTACACCTGGCATTCTGAAGTAGCCTACCGCTAACATAAGAAGGTTGCACCACCCATCATGGTCTGTAGCCCACGATGGATTTTTCCTCCAGAAATCTGTCCAATCCCTTTTTAAAGGCATCTAAGCCAGATGCCATCACCACCTCCTGTGGCAAGGAGTTCCACAGATTACTCACTCACTGGGTAAAAAAGTGTTTCCTTTTATCCTAACTCTCCCAACACTCCATTTTAGTGCCTGTCCCCTGGTTCTGGTGCAGTGAGAGAGGGAAAAGAACATCCCTCCATCCACTCAATCCATCCCATGCGTGTTTTTGTACGTCTCCTGTCCCCCCTCAGGTGCCTTTTCTCTAGACTGGAGGGCCCCAAGCGCTGCAGTTTTTCTTCAATGGGTCTAAATTGACCCAGCTCCCAATCAAGAGGTGTCCCTGGACTGTCTTCCACCACAGAAACTTCCCCTCCCAGGCCTGGCAAAGGCTGTTTTCTCAGTGAGCAAGCAGTTGTGTTTCTCTGCCTGCCTCCAGAGTGCTGTCTTCTTCCTCCAGGTGCTGGAAGATAATAATGGAAATTGCCATTAACACCATCACCCTAATGGCTTTTTCAGGTTCCTGTGCGAGAGTGAAACTTATTCCCTCAAAACACCGTATAGATCATTAAGCACAATTACTCCAGGAACAGTGCTTCCATGGCCTTCTGGCGAAGAGCTGGGGTTTTAATGAGTTTTTCTCCGCCAGAACAAGAGTGAGGAAAAAGTTGGTCAGAAAGTCTCATCCGCCCGAGATGCTCTGGTCCCTGTAGCAGGGCAGATGGGCTTGAGGTTAGGTCTTTGGGGTTCCTAGATTGGAGCCTTTGTGGTGAACCATCCGAACACTGCAGCAACAGCAGGTGACAACTCAAGCCCTACCGCCTTCTCTTCAGGCTCAAATCAGAGCCCTACATGAAATTAAAAGACGTTTGCTTCTTGGGAGGAAAGCTATGGCGAACCTAGACAAAAAGCCGAGACATCACCCTGCTAATCAAGGTTCGCATAATCAAAGCGATGGTTTTCCCAGTAGCAATGTATGGCTGTGAGAGCTGGACCATAAGAAAGGCGGAGCGCCGAAGAATAGATGCTTTTGAATGATGGTGTTGGAGAAGACTCTTGAGAGTCCCCTGGACTGCAAGGAGATCAAATCGGTCAATCCTCCAGGAAGTCAAGCCGGATTGCTCCCTGGAAGGACAAATGCTGAAGCTGAAGCTCCAATACTTTGGCCACCTCCTGAGAAGAGAGGACTCTTGAGAAAAGACCCTCATGCTGGGAAAGATGGAAGGCAAAAGGAGAAGGGGGCGGCAGAGGATGAGATGGTTAGACAGTGTCACCGAAGCGATGAACATGAAATTGGGCGAACTCTGGAAGCTAGTGGAGGACAGGGAGGCCTGGCGTGCTGTGGTCCAGGGGGTCGCGAAGAGTCGGACACGACTTCAACAATAACAACAACACAAACTCCTGGCTTGCTCCCTTCAGGCTCTGCAGCTTCTCTCCTGGGGCTTGTAGCAGGTGTGGGGGGCAGGAAGAGAAAGGATGAAATGCCCCCATCCTGCATGGGGCAGACCTGGCCTGGCCAGAGTCCCTCAAGGCTGCTATTTTACTTAAGAGAAAAAAGTGGACACACCAACGATGCATTCAATGTCCTGTTTGATTTCCGCCCTCACCATCTACTGCTGCACTCAGTCAACAACCTCAGTGCTGGCTGGTGGCTACTCGCATGTCTCCCTTTCCCAGGTCGTGATTTTAAAGAGGTTGGACCCCTCAGTCTTTTGAGTCCTAAGCCTGCCCACATTAGGCTGTAGCCTGAATCCTCGGTCGGTATTTAGGGGTCCTGATCATCATACCTAACCCTGTTCTCCTCTAACTTAAGGCATGATCTTTCATGTGCCCCAAAGCAGTGGCATTCCCAGAGGGGGGGCAAAATGCTATGTTTTTCAGGCATCTGAACACCTGTGTGAAGCAGCTCCTCCCCTTTGCCTTCAGAGCCATTCACAGCTGCAAGAGCAAAGTGGAGAAGACGCCTGTGCTTTGCTCTTGCAGCCGCAAGTGGCTCTGAAGGTGAGGGTGAGGGGCATGTTTATATGTACTCCCCCCCCCCCGAGAAGGCCTCTGCCCCAAAAGCCAGGCCTCAAGAGTGCCTTGATCTGCAACAATCAGTACAGGGACTTTTTCAGGGGTGGAGATAATAGGATCTCTACTAATTAGAACACAAGTAGCTACTGGCTGAGAAGTTGGCTACCCACTCTACAAGCATCAAACCTTGATAGAAAGAAAACACACGCGCACACACACACACACACACACACACAGAGAGAGAGAGAGAGAGAGAGAAGGGGGAGTGCATGAGAAAGAGACCCTGCAGGATAAAAGATTTTCCAGTTTCCAAATAAAGGTGGGCGACAGACCTGGGAAACCTGTTGATCACTATAGCAGTGATCAACAGTGATAAAAGTGAACGTTTTATCCTGCAGGGTCTCTTATAGTCTGACCATAGGCTCTGACCACGGGTTCTGACTCCGGAGAAGGCTGATGTGCCCCGCGTAAAAGTGCCATTGTTCAATCTTCCTGTGTGTGCTTCACACCTGAGGACAAACTCTGCACCAGAGCAGTGCTCTTGCCAGCACACTGCAGGTCTTTCTTCAACCTTAGCAGTGAACAGCCAATGGTGCTCGCTTCCTCACGAGGAAGCTGCTTGAATCGGCATAAAAGGTGGCTATGCCACACACTCCAAACGAGGCAATCAGGCAAAACCAGGGCCATTTTTGGATTCAGCACCTCCAAAATATCCTGAATTCGTCCAAACATCCTTGACAATTCAAAAAAAGGTTATGCTGCGTAGGCCTGTGTAGTCCACTTTTGTTTCCTGCCTGTAACCATATACCCCCAATGCACACATCTGGATTTACCATTCAGATGTGATGAAGTAAAGAACACCACCACAACTATGCCTGTCTACTCAACAGTAAGTCTCATTGTGTTCAATGGAGTTGATGCCCAGGAAAATGTTCTAGGATTGCAGACTGCAGTGTGTACCGTTTCTCAACCGAGCACTCTTCAGACATGCCCTTGGAGCTCATTTGACAGGGCAACCTGCATTTAAACAGCCACATCTATTACCTTGTGATCACACCCATCACAAGGGCTTTCATCCTGACCAGACAATCCCAAGTAATAGATGTGGCTGTTTAATCCATGTGCTTGTTGCCCTCTTGTGGCCATGTGAATCACTGCAGCCTGAAAGTGTTCCGCATTCATGGCAGAAATGAGAGGAAGCTGTCATGGTTCTGAAATGTCTCTCAGCCCAGGGATTTTAAAGGGCAGCAGTGGCAGTGACATCGAAGATCACTCACTTCGTCACCTCAGCCTCTTGCCTCCAGCCTTCATCAGCCACCGCGACGTGTTTATCATAATAAGGTTCGGTGATTTGCAACATTCTTGGCCTTTTGTCCAGCAGGCAGGATGTATCAAGATGCAGTACCCTTGACCAGGAGCGTAGCTACAGGGGGCGGCACACCATGTTTTGCAAGTGCCTCAATGCACCATTTAAGCAGCCCCTCCCACTTGCCATCAGAACCATTCTGGGCAGTGACAGCAACTGCTGCAACGAACCTTTCTCTGTCTAACTTAGATGTGCTGCCCGGGATTGAACATGGGTTCTTAGGAATGTAAGAAGAGTCCCTTCTTTGGCTGGATCAGGCCAAAGGCCCATCTAGTCCAGCTTCCTGTATCCCACAGTGGCGCACCAGATGGCTCAGGGAGCACACAAGACAAGAGGCTGCCTGCTGTTACCACTCCCCTGTATCGGGCATTCTGAAGTAAATTTCTGAGGCAAAATTCTGAGGTAAATAATAAGTTGTAACTTAATCTGGGCCTTAAGGACATAAGAAGAGCCCTGCTGGGTCAG